>JAEQBH010007539.1:0-110752 GCA_016808115.1 Tetrastigma voinierianum | reverse complement strand
TGGGCGCCTTAAAGCCTGTTTGGTTGCTAAGGGGTATACTTAAATATATAGCTCTGACTACTATGACACGTTCTCTCATGTTGCTAGGATGCCTTATGTTCGTATTCTGCTCTCTATGGTTGCTATGAGCTCTTAGCCCCTGTATTAATTGGACATCAAGAATGCATTCCTCCATGGTGATCTTGCAGAGGAAATAGTGGAGAGGCAAGCTTGGTTTGTTGCTTTCGAGGAGAGTCACGGTTTTGAGTATATGGCTTCGTTGTTCCTTATATGGCCTCAAGTAGTCCCCTCGAGCTTGGTTTGGCCACTTTAGCTCCGTGGTACAAAAGTTTGGTATGACTCGAGACCCGCATTGAACCACTGTGTCTTGAAGCGGTGCGTTGTCGATTGTTTATGTGGGCCCGGCGTCGTTATAATAGGTAGTGTGATTAGGATGGTATTCGAAAACTTAAGCCGCATCTCTTTAGCTAGTTTCAGAAAAAATACTTGGGGAAACTCAAGTACTTTATGGGGATTGAGATAGTTCAGTCTAAATTCGGTGTGGTTGTGTCTCAGAGGAAGTATATCTTGGATATTGTAATTATAGTTAATTGAAGGAAAAATTGTGTATTTCATTGATCACAAAACAACTGTTTATACTCTGAAGACAATCCCGAATCCAAATAGGAAAGAATATAGAGAACTACAGCTACGCTGAATACATGTTTCCTTTTCCCTGACTAGTTTCTAAATTTACAATATTATAACCTCCCCAAAGTTGGAATATAGATGTCCGATCATAACAACATTTACAAAGATAATAGCACGATCCCCACTCAAATTTTGTGAAAATATCTCCTAACTATTCTCCAGTCTTTACATATCCTGTAAAGATCAACCCCAATTGGATCTTCTCACGGACAAAATGACAATCTATTTGAATATGTTTGGTCTGTTCATGAAATACTGGGTTATAAGCTATATGCATGGCAACTTGGATTTATCACCAAAGCTTATTTAGGATTTGAGTTTTTCAATGCTCACTTCCATCGATAAATGCGATACCTCCTTGATCCGCTGGTATCTTTATGGCTCTATCTCTCGACTCTCTTATTAGTATGAGACAACATTTTTGCTTAACTAACTCTTCCATGAGGTCAGTTCCTCGACAAGATACAATATCCTGATGTGGGTCTTCTTTCTTACTTAAATCCTACTTAGTTTTGCGTACGAAAAAGCGCTTCAATTCCCGGTATCACGTCTTCGCCTCTGATATTCCACCTCCAGGAGGCTTTGCTGAAATAGCATAGGATACTCTACATAGCCTACCCGATAGTGACTGTGGGAAGATGACATATAACGACTCAGAAGACACATTGAATAAGCAATATTAAGGCGAGTTATTCAAAGATAATTCAATTTCCCAGCCAGGTCTTACGTATCTGGGATCTTTGGACAATTCTCCTTCCTTAATTGAGTTGCATTCTAGGAGCCATAGGGTCTTATAAGGTTTGACACCCTGTTCCACAAATCTCGGATAACATATCAAGTACATATTTCCGTTGAAATATAATAGAATCCCTGCTTACTTAAGCCCAGTTTACTTAGAGAAATCTTTAACGTTAAATCCTTTGTGTGAAGCCGACTATGAAGAAAGAATTTAAGAGAAAATATGCCTTTGGAGTCATTTATTGATGACAATATAAATCACATACTACCCGAGTAGAATAATACCATAACTTGAATTTTTATAGAAAGGCAAAGTGAATCCAAACTTACACTACATACCAAATGCCTGTTATGGCTTGAATTTGCAAACCAAGCAAGGACTACATTTCAAACCATGCGAGAGATTTCAGAAAGGCGTTATACCTTCTTTATCTCCTTGAGCAGCCAATCCTGGGAGGTTGCTGCAATGTAAACTTCTTCTTGAAGTCTCCATGTAAATGCATTCCCTAATATCAAGGCGTGTAAGTCCCGATCATAGAGCGGTAAGGGGAGATAAACAAATGAATGATGCGACTTGCTCTGAGAAAATATGAAAGAATAATTAACTCACATAAGTTTGAGGCATGCTTATACTTGTAATAGATCTTAATCTAACTAATAGACTGTCATGATAAAACTTTATTGCAAACACCATGACAGCCGTGGCCTTCTTTTTGAGTAGGTAAAGGCACCAGAGTCCACGTATCATTGTCATCTAAAGCACCGCATTTCTTCCCACTATAACACTCGCCATCGGGATGAGATAAAGCCTCATTATTAGTGTTAGGAAGAGATAGAATCTGAATGCAATAAATGAACAAGAGGAAGATGATGTACTATTGTCATTTAAACGCGTTTCTTCCACCATAACCATGCCCAGCTAGGGTGAGAGATAAAGCCTCAGCGATAGTTTTTAGGAAGAGAGATAGAATCGAATCACGATAAAGGAACAGAGAAGATGACAAATGGTTATAGGAAACAAACGAAGATATTGGGTGAACACAACGGCAGTTAACTTTCACGGTAATCGGAAGATCATCGATGCAGATTTGGATCGATGGCAAACCGAGTTAGTGTTGGACTCGAGACTAAAGGGTTTTGGCACTGAGAGTATACCTGAGTAATGGGAGGTTTAACAAGAACGGGAGTTGGAGTAGGAGTTGAAGTAGGGACTGGTAAGGAAACCTTATAGACTAATAAATCATCATCCTCTCATCTGACTAATCATGATGGTAGTCGGATAAGTATCAAAGAATGCAACATCGGTAGACACAAAGTAATGTCGAAGAGTGGGACAATCATAGTTATTTAAGGCGCAAGGCCTTTTGGGGCCTTGATGAGGCACACACTTGAGCACGAGCTTTTATTTGAGGTGCACCATATATCTGGAATAAAATTATATATCTAACCCAAATATTAATACATAATTTTCATCTAATAGGAGTTAAGAAATGATCAATGGGACACTTTTGCCTTTCTCTATGTCTGACTCTGTGCTTCCCCCTCCAGAATTTACTATCACCACTAGAAGCATCCTTTTTCCCATTTGCTGGTAACCTCAGGGTCCTCATCATCTTCATCTTGGAACCCCGAATATATCTCATTCATTATGACTCCCAAAACGCATTTGATTTTGTAAAGTTTTTTTTTGCTATATAATCTTCTATTTCTTTCCCTAACCATTGGGACATCTTATACTTTTGAATTTCTAAATCCTCGACAAGGTGTTGCTTTTGTTTATAATGCTTCCTTTAGATTGCTTTATCTGAAAAATACAATTGGCGTCTTGTATCTTTCTCATTTAACAAAACGAATATTTCCATCTTGATCTTTTCTTCCACTTCTGGCCTTTACTTCAACTGTCTGTCCATTTTGTGTATCTTTACTTAGTCAGCGATAAAATAACAATTATATTGAGAAAAAATGAAAAGAAATATACATAATATATTATATATTATAAATCTATAAATTATAAACATACTCGATGTTTGTCAAACATTCTTGGCTGTTTAGATTTTTAACATTTCATTTTATAAATTTTCATAATTTTTCTATTTTTTTCATTAATTTTGATTTTCATATTTTGTACATTAATTTTACGAAAATTTCGTATTTTTTTCAAATTATTTTTGAAAAAATTTTCCTTTATTTTTAAATTTCTAAGAATGTTTCTCTACTTTTTTAAGAACTTTTTTCACAACAAAATAGGAAAAATGAAAATAATACCTCTTTGAGTTTTCTTCTTCTTCTTTCCTCTTCAATCTAACTTTGAGAGTGTTTTTGAATGAGTTTTTTGAGGGTTTTAGGGTGTAATTCGAAAGGGGGTTTTATAGGGCTTAGGTTTAGATTTAAAGGCCAGTCGATACGTTTTGGTTCTTCGGAAACTGCGGAAGCGCGGATCACAGCTGATCTTGTATTGGAGGGTCCGTGTGTCGGACACACCACCCAGGACACGCATCGGATCACGTGTCACGATCACGTACGTGGGCGTATCGTTGACGCCATATCGTGGGTCAGCGGCCGGATGCGGCTCAGTTGATTGATGAATTGATTCCAATCGGCAACGTAGTAAAGGGGAAGGGGAGAGGAGATGGGAGGCGATGGAGTCCCGTTGGTTCTAGCGGAAGGGGGGAAGATGGGAAGATGAGAACAAGGGATGGGTGTTGGAGTCAAAGGGGGGGTTGGGTGTGGGGAGGGGAGGGAGAGCGGGTGGGCGGGAGCGGTGGAGTGGGGGGTGGGGGGTGTACGGGGAGGGGCTTGAGGGTTGGGTGGGGGTGTGGGAGGGTGTAGTTTCAATGCAGGGGTGGGTTGATGGTTGGAATCGAGTGCAGTCTGGCTTGGTTTCAAATATTAGAGGGTGTTTGAATAATTAGATTATAAGTTTAATGTCTTTAATATGTATGCTTAATTATAAAAATAAACTATTTGTCTAAATAATTAAATTTTATTTGATAAATAAATTAAATTTGATGAGAGAAGAATAAGAATGGAAATTATAATTCTCTTTTGTAAAGTTTAAAATTCTTTTTGTAAATACAAATAATGACATAAAAATTCATCTCTTATTATTAATTTATTAGTATAATTGTTAACTCTTTGTAAGGATAATTATTTTATTTTATCGTGATATGTCGTGTCACTTGCGAGTATCCAGCATCACGATTTTTGAAATTTACCGTGTCCCGGGTGTCTCGCCGTGTCGTATCCCGTGGCGTATCCGTGTCAGGTGTTGCTGCCAGGTTAGAAGCCCCGAAACAACGTCGTTTTGGAGGTGTCGTTTAAAAAAAAATAAAAAAATCAAGCACCTCAAAACGACATCGTTTTGGGGTGTTTTGTTAAAAAATTAAGACTGACCAAGCGACGTCATTTTGGGTTGGGTCTCGAGAACCTTAGGCTCCATCTTCTTCCTCGACGGGGCTTTGCGCTCAGCCTCTCCTCGACACTTAGTGCACCGCTCTTCCACATTGATATTTCTCCATTTTTCGCGACGAAAAAGAAAAAAAGAAAAGAGAGGAGAAGAACGGGGAGAAGGAGAAGAAGGGCGTGCACAGTGAAGCACCGAGTGGGCTTTGGACGATTCGGCACCTCACCCTACGCTCACGAAGGGCATTTTCATCGGGAGTGGTGGCGCTTGAGCTTTTGGCACGCCTTTCATAACTATGGGGACAATAACACCTATGCCCTTTAAGGACTCCAGATCAAGTTTAGAGACTTGAGGACGGATACCTCGAACAAAGCATGTGCATCCAAACACCTTGGGATCAATAGGGAACAATGGATTGTTTGGAAACAATTGAGGAATTAGTAGGGTAGCCCAGATTTAAAGGCCAGAATGATAGGCATCTATTAATCCAAGAAGCATGCGGTAGGGTGCATCAACCCAAAAGTGTTTAGGAACATGCATCTGGAACAAAAGAGCTTGGGGGCAGTCTCAAGAAGATGACTATTCTTTCTCTCAGCTACACCATTCTGAGAGGGTGTATCAACACCAGTGTTTTAAAAAGCTTTTCTGAGGCGCCTTAGAGAGGCGGCCAAAGTAAAAAGCATGCAAGGCATAGAAGGTGTATGCCTTCTTTGTTGATGCGTTGTAGGGCTAAAGGCGTGCGCCTTCTATGCCTCAATATCAAATCTTGCCTTGTATATATGGAGAAGATCGACATTTAAAAAAATGAAAAGAAAATGAAGTACGAAAAATCCGCAACTTTCGGTGAAACCACAACTACATTTAGCAAAAAACCACCCACAGTGCCTCTCTCGCTACTCTCTATCATCTCTCTACTCTCTACCGGCAAGAATTTCTTCTCTGTCTGTACCCCTGAATTTTTATTTTATTTTATTTTATTTTTAATCTCACTGGTTGAGAATCTCCACCCCTTTCGATCGTCACCCTTTCTTGAATCTCCTTCCCCCTATTTCACCTTTCACCCCTCTTTGGCAAGGCCTTCATAATTTAAGATTTTTTTCCCCTTTTTGGCAATGATTCGACACCCCCTTTATAAATCACCTTTCCCCTCTTTGATATCATTATAAAATATTTCTTTTGGTAAATTTCATAAATTAAGATTTTCGAGTGTTCAAACTATTTTTTGTATGAATAAGAAGTAAGATTTTGGTATTTGTTTCCTTATAAAAAAATTTAGAATTAAGATTTTGGTATGAAACATAAAATGTTTTTTTGGTAAGAATTCAAAATTAAGAATTTTAGTGTTCAATATTTTTTAATATCCTAAAAATTAAGATTTTTGATAACTTGTTTCCTGATATAAAAATTTTAGTATTAAGTTTTTTGGTAAGAAATACAAAATATTTTTTGGTAAAATTCAAAATTAAGATTTTTTAGTGTTCAAAATATTTTTTAGTATCCTATAAAAATTAAGATTTTTGGTAACTTGTTTCCCTAATGTATTTTAGTATTAGGATTTTGGTAAATTTTTATAAACAAGAATTTTATTAAAATTATAAAATATTTTGGTAAAATTCAAAATTAAGATTTTGAGTGCGCTTAAAATAAGTTATGTTTCTTTTTGTAGTATAAGTAGTTTTATGCTATTTTATTTTATTTTAAATATATTTTATAGTATTTATTAAATTAGTTGTATGATCACAAAAAAGCTTACTCTAGCTTTGGGAAGCATGCTGGTATCACGGACACAAAAATGCCTTTAACATTCTGACTTTGCCTTTAAAAACATTGATCGACCTGAAGTTTGATGAAGAATCCTATGTTGTAACATGAAAAGATGCAAAGGTTAGGCAAATGTTATTAGGCGTTATCTTTCGATGTTTGAATAGAGACATGAAATTGTGTTTGAATTTCAGCAAAGGCACTAAATGAGGAAAAAGCTTAGAATTACTTTTCATTAGATAAAATGCCGAGTATTATGAGAAATCGTCAACAAAGTTACGAAATGTTTTAAACCCTAATGGAAACATAATTGGGCCGAGGATCCTCGAACATCGGAATGGACTAACTCGAAAAGGAAGCGAAGCTTGTTTATTGACTCACAGGACTCAAATGCACCACGATGAAGCTTAAGCATGTGTGCAGCGCGGCTCATAGTTCGATGAGGATAGATAGAAAATTGAGGATATAGCTTCTTGATAAAGAGACTGATGGCCCATACGACATTCTAATTCGAGATAAATTATATTTCAAAAGCAAGCAACTGACTTTGTATTTCTGTTTTGAGGATGTAGAAACCAGAACTCGCGTCATTTCTGGAATGTCTGGCCGTGGTCTTGAATCAGGCAATAATAAGGAAATAATGGTCCTACGATTAAGTGTACGAATGAGTTTGTTCCTGAATATTAAATTAAAAGAGGGTGTGGTAAACTCGGGAATAGATGTGAAAGTGATTAGAGTCGAGATGGATTGTCATGATCCGAGGACTCGAGATGTTGGCCATTTGCAAGATATGATGAGGTAGAAGTGTGAGTGAAGCGTGGCAAATAAACTGAATTACACGTCATATGGTCGAGTTTGTCGAGTCGATTAGGAAATAAAGGCTAAAGGAAAGGAATACTTGATTCTCATTAATTTACAAAGGAGGGAGTAAATACATATTTATCTTACAGTGTTAGTCTGAAAAGGAAAGCAAAGTTAAATATTCACAGTGGGGTAAGAGAAGGAAAAGAATCCTAAATGGATTATGAGACTAAACCTTAACACTCCCCCTCAAGCTAGAGCATACAGGTCAAAAGCAACAAGTTTGTCACATATATACTTTATCCTAGTGAGGAACCTTATGATGAAGGAGGAGAATGCGAGTTGTTTCAACTAAATGAAGGTTCTTACGCTTAGCCACTCCATTCTATTGAGGAGTGTAAGCACAAGATGGTTAGTAAGAATCCCATGGGAAGATGTAAACAAAGAGAATGGCATAGAGAAATATGCCTTTGCATTATTACGTCTTAAAATATGAATAGAAGTATTTAATTGAGTGCAAATTTTAGTATGAAAATTTTGAATTATAGAAAATAACTCAGCTTGAGTTTTCATTAAAAACAACCAAGTATATCGGGATAATCGTCTGTAAAAGTAGCATAGACTCAACAAAATCCTAAAGATGTAGACACAGAAGGACCCCAATTTATCGAGTGGAAAAGCTTTCGAAAGAGAGACTTGGTCAGGTGATCTAAAGCGCTTTGGAATGGAACCTGGAAATATGTTTGGCCAGTATGGCTCGCGCTCGAGCGAAGATAAACTAGAAAAATGAGAACAAACTTAGAAAGTTGGAAGGCTTTGATAGTGAGACAATTGTGGAGGTGGAGAGGAGCTTTCATGGAAGTCTGAAACATTGGAACAAAAGAGCGAGCTGAGGTGAAAGAGGCCTTATGACTCGTGTCCTGTACTGATCGTCTTCCCGCACCCCGTCTGCGGAGTTCACGAGTTGTGTGTCGACTTACTAATGGAAATAAGATTAAAGGAAAATCGGGAGCATAAAGAGTACGAGGTAAGGGGCACGGAAGGAAGGGATGGCCCAGAACTAATGCCTTTTTAGCTATGGTTTGGGAACCATTAGCTAAGGTAATGGTGGAGTAAAGGAAACGGAAGGTAAGGGAAGAAAAGGTCTTTATTACCAAGGAATGCTGATTAGAGCCCGATGCTCCAAAGAATCGAGTGTAGATGAATGTGTAAGAGCAGTAGGGCATTTCCGAGTTTGGAAGCGATAGAGTAATGGAGTAGGTTTGGGTGTGAGTGAGACGAAGGTGCTCCTCGTATTCATTAGGTGTAAAGAGTGACACCCAGGAGGTGTGGATGGGCTCCACAGAGATGGGAACTCGAACTTCATTTGAATGATCGAGAAGATTGAGGCCGTGAATGGGCGGTACGGGAGGTGGGCCCATGGCGATAAGCATCAATACTTAGGTATGTCTGAGCACATTTATAGTAGGCGCATTGAGGATCATTGTCGCCGGCGCCGGTTGTTACCGCTTTCACCTCTGGAATCCTTGGGAATGGGGCGAAGCCATTACAAAAGTGTCCGGTGTAATCTCAGAGCGCATGGACTTAGTGGCGATAAGGTATAAGTAGTAAGATTAGGCGCCGTAAGTTTGAACTCTTCTTTCAGGTGAGTATGTTCAGGATGTTCTCAAAATCTAGCCCAGGTTAAGCGAGAAGGCTAGTAATAAAAACTCGATCAATCTTTGGTAGCGAAATATATCAGCATTAGTAGATTTGACAAGTTAGATGCAAGTTCTTCCTTAAGGCGAACTTGCCAGTCACCATAAGCGGATATATCAGGTACTTGGTATTTAAATTAGAATAGAGAGGATATGCAGGTAGAATCTTTGAATATCATTAGTGTACAGGTTCTTCACCTGATTCCACATAATGTAGCAAGTTTTATAGGCCCTAATATTATATAAAGTCTTGGCATCAATAGATTGTCGGAGAATATTGCATAATAGAGCATCGATTTTTCGCCATTGAGCACGTTGATCTTCGGGGATACTTGTGTCCGCAGTAGTAAGATGATCCTCACAACCATTACCAATAAACCAAAGGTCTACCGAATTTGCCCTTGACTGATAATTTTCGCTCCCCATGAGTTTATCTAAGGTAATCATAGGAGTTCCGGATCTGAAAGAACAAAACTCGGCCTTTTCTGACCATAGAGACATCTTTCTCGACCATAGAGATGAGAAATCAACGAGAGAGAGTCAGCCAGAATCAACGAAACAACTCCCGAGGTCTTTGGGGTGTCGTAAAGCTTTAGAAAACTCAAAAGAAAGGAGATTGGCGGCAAATAGCTGAAACAATCATCGGAGAAAGGTGGAAAAGGAGGGCTTTTCCGACGGCGGAAGCAGAGTGGAGTGCATTTGGAGGGCTCGTCGGCGGTAGGCGATCTTTGTTGGATGAAACGCATTGGCGAATAGTATCTCATGCGTTGCCATGTGTGGTAGCATGAATTTCAAGCGCGCGGATGGGAGGCTCGATTGCATGGAGAGGTGTTTTCCGGCGAGGCTTCCATCAAAGTGTAGATTGGAGAGAGACGCTCCTGTTGGTGTGCTCATTGGTCGGAATGGAGGTTGTTGGAAAATCTCGCCAAAAAAAGTTGTCGGCGGCATGATGTAATAGACAACAGTTGTGAAACTGCGGGGAGCTTCGTTACGGTATGTCTGCAGCCCAGGAAGTGTGACACGGTCGTTGGATGGGTTGTCGGAATTGGCCAAATGTGTGAAAGCCTGCAATCCTGTGTTCTGAACCTCTTTACATGGCTGCGATACCATGTTAAGAGAAAGAGAATACTCTGAATCTCATTTAGTTACAAAGGAGGTAACATACCTATTTATACTCTAATGTTAGGGCAAAATGGAAACAGAGTTAGGTTTAAGTAGGAGACTAAAGAGAGAAGAAAAAGAATCCTAAATGGATTAGGAGACTAAACCTTACAAAAACCTGTATTCAGTTTACATTTCGTGAGTGTAGTGATAAAGTAGAATCTGGCTTTGAATTGCTTTAGATAATGACAGAGTGGAAATCTTGATTTTATTCTACCTTCCTGATTTCGATTGTACATGTCTGGAATATGAAATAATGACACCGATATACAGTTTCTTATTAGTCATAGAAGTAGATCTAACTTTCAAAACGAGGCTCACAAAAATCCAAAAAATACGAAAAATAGGATCTTACTGAGAAAAGAAACTGGCGTTCACGAAAAACACACCAGGCTGGATTTGGCTTCTAAAGCCTCGAATGACCTCTTCATGTCGTGAATCTAGAAGAAATCAAGAAAAGGAAACCACTATAAAACTAGGTTTCTTTGGACACAAGGCTAGAAACCAGCATTGCGGGACAAGGAAGGTAGGTGGCTGGGGAGCTTGGTCGTTAGCTGATGATGTTGGTGGAGGAAGCTAATCACTGATGGTGGCTGGCCGTGCGTGGGGCAACCGGTAAAGGAAGCGATGGAGCGCGTGGATGATGGAATGCTGGAGCTTCTTCCTCCGATGAATAGAGCAAGGGTCGACGATCCTTGTGGGGTGGTTGCCGATCAGATATGGGGTTGTCGAAGATGTTGCCGACGATGAGCTTCTTTTCTGAAATTTCTCCAAAATTTTTCCTTTTTTGGGAAAATTCAAACCACCAGAGCTTTGAAACCATTTAATGAGAAGTTAATGGAAGGAAAAATTGTGTATTTCATTAATCACAAACCATCTATTTATATACAAGACAATCCCAAATCAAATAGGAAAGAATATGAAGTTTCCTAACTCTACATGAAAACATGTTTTCTTTTCCCAACTAGTTTCTAATTCTACAACACTATAACATGTATATTGGAGGAAATTGGCATGTTAGACTGTAACACTAGGCAGCTCCTATGGATCTAAATGTGAAGCTTGTACTTGGGCGGAGTGAGCACCTTTACAAGACCCGAGGAGATATCGGCGCTGAAGTAGGAGATTGAACTACCTCAAAATCACTCACTGGAACATCTCGCTTCGATGAGTGTAGTTAGTTAGTTTACCACCGATCACTTAAATGTGATAGTCATTGGATCGCTATGATTTGTATCCTTCGTTATATCAAAGGAACATTGGGCCTGATAGCTGAGGGGGCCCACCATGCTCCTCCCTCGGCGAAGGGGAGGGAAGACGTGGTTTGCTTTCGAAGCCAAATCATTCGAGATTAAGGTTGAAGATGCAAAAAAAGGATTGAGAGGTTGCATCTGGGAGAGAAGAAAGGGGATTACTTCGTGGATCAGATTCGGAGGACGCAGTTTAATTCGTCTATTGACGGGTTTAGAAGATTGTGATAGGGCGACCAGGGATTCAACTTGGGAAAATGTTTGGGAAGAGGATGGAAGGCGATACAAAATGGAAAAGGGTTCCCCAACAGCGGGTGTGTTCATCCGTTGCTTTCGGTAGGGACTACGGGGAAAAAAGCTAATCCCGATGTTCCCGAAGGAAAGCGGCATAGTCGGGTTTTGGAGGATTTAGTAGAAAAATTGCGTTAATTAGGGTAAGATCAGTGAAATAAAGGAAGAAGTAGGAAGGCCTTGAAAGGGAGACGGAGAAATCGAAGCCACACCGGGCTATTGAAGCCGATTCTCAGCCCTGCGAGGTTCGTAAGGCGGAAAATGCTTGATGGAAGTTATGCAACGTCAAAGAGTTGGGGAAGAAGAGGTTCGGGAAAGAATTTGGATCGGGTGCGCGGTGCACAGTCGGGTGGTGGGGTTGAGGACCGCTCAGGTCCAGGGAGTCGAGTGCGTAAGAAGATGGCGAGGTTGCGATGGAACATCAAAGAGATTCTCTCGGCATTTGTTAGTCTGGGAAGGGCCTCTGGCTTTTTGAGGTTGAAAATAAGAAAGAAATTAGATCAGTGTTGATGTTTGGGAAAAGGCGTTTTGGGACCAACCTGGTTCACCTAAGAACTTGGGAAGAAGACATGGGATGTAGTAACCAGGGAATCGCAGAGGAGAAAGCTTGGGTGAGAGTAGTGGGACTTCGGTGCATACGTGGAGTAGGAAAATGTGGAGTGGAGATGCATGCTGGCCAGTTCCTAGCGGTCGGCGAAGAGACCGAAAGGCTCGGCTTGGTGGGATGGCGAGGATCTTGGTAAAGGCGAAAGAGCTGATCTTAGAACACGATGGAAGTGGCGTTAGGTGGAGGGGTTTTGGGATCACGGCTTTGGTGAGGTGTCTCACTACGTGCATGGCGTTATCAAGCCCGAGAAAAAAACCACAGATCTACGGGGGCGATGAGGGTTTCACGCGGTGGGGAAAGTGGAGGTGCGGAAATCGGGGATGCGGCGGAGGCGTGGTGTGAGCACCAGTCTCATCAAGTCGAGTCGGCGGTGGTCTCCACGGTCGGTATACAGACTGACTCTCGGATTAGTTCTCGGGGTAAATTGTTGGGTGGTCGGGTGAATGTCGGGTTCAGCTTTGGATCGGGATGCGGGAGAAGGGAGTGGGTGGGGTGCCCGGGCTGATTCTTCGAGTAGAGAGCGAGTTAAGGCTTAATGGCGTTTTGGGCACCAGACCAAGTTTGGTAACCAAATACGGACTAGGTACTAGGCCGTATTTCAAAAAAGGGCCTCGATTCGATGGCTTTGTCATCTCCTATCTGTTCTTAGGCGGAAGGGAGCTTGAACAGACGTCAGCTTTGGATAGGAAGCGGCTGATGACAGATCAATCGATTGCGGGCGGGTTACCCGGAGAATAGAGGCTCCAGTAGTCGACTTCGGATTTATTAAACGATTTGAGATTTCAATGCATTGATAATTCCTTCTCTCTTTTGTAGGCCCACAGCGAGGGAGGTTCTTTAGAGTCAGAGGGGCTCACATGTTAGAGGAGATTGAGGGTGTATTGCCGATGGAAATTGTGGAGGCGGAATGAAATGAAGGAGGAAGCGAAAGAAGGTACGATGGTGCGTCTGGAGGCGAGAGGGAGGGGCATCGTTGTGCGACCTTTGCGAGTAGAAGAAGATTATGAAAAGCTGGGGAGGATAGTATGTTGGTAAAGTTCAGTGAATTTTTGGGATTTGCGATTGAGGGCTTTGGGAATCAGATTATTGAACTCATGCGGCAAATGGTGAGAAAGCTTGAGAATAAGGGCCAGAGAGCAGGTCGGGCGCGGTTTCTAGAGTGTGAGCGAGGCCGAAGAAATTGGAATGCACGATAAACTACGGGGGGCAGAAAAGTGGGAAAAGTGCAAACAGAGATAGGAGGAATTTCTTGTTAAAGTTAGGATGACGATAAAAATCTTATCGTGGAATGTGAGAGGGGTGAATAATCCTGAGAAGAGAAAAGTGATCAAGCAGTTTATCAGGGATCAGAGGGTGGATTTGGTGTGCTTGCAGGAAACAAAAGTTCAAAATATGAACCGTTAGATTGGCTGACTCCGAAGCCTAGGGGGGCGGGGAGGTTCTCGAGTGGTGTCGGGTTGATGCCGGGGGTCCCGTGGGAGCATCTGCGATGGGATAAAGAATCTTGGAGGTCAGTGAGACAGTGTGCGGGATTTTTACTGCCTCCTGTTCATTCCGAAATGTGGAGGATGGATTTCGTTGGATATTCACAGGGGTTTATGGTCCAGTTTTGCCCAACTTAAAGGAAGAGATGTGGGAGGAATTGGGGTCAGTGAGAGGTTTATGGGCCGGTCCTTGGTGTATTGGGGAGATTTTGTACGCCAGATTTCACCCAATCTAGACCTTGGGGTGGAAGACTTACTCAGGCTATGCGCCGTTTCACTTTTGTCCTTGACGACCTAGGGGTGAGAGACTTGCCATTACAGGGGGGGCCTTTTACGTGGAGTGGGGGCACCAATGGCGAGCAAGTAATCGGGATTGATGGGTTATGATGTCGGGGCGGGAAAGTTGCCCAGTAGAATCACCCAAAGTACCCTTCCTAAACCAGTTTTGGACCACTTCCCTATCCTCTTAAATGGAGGAGGTATTAGATCAGGACCCTTCCCTTTCCGTTTTGAAAACATGTGGTTGGCGAGGGCTTTAAGATCCTTAAGGGTGGTGGCGAGTTCGGCTTTAAAGGTTACCAACGAGAGTTTCATTAATTTGAAAAGGTACGAAAGGTTTAACAAACTAAAGGTATGGAATAAGGAGGTTTTTTGGCAATGTGGGTACTAGAAAGTACAAGCCCCTTTTAGGATGGTTTGTTGGGATAAGAGTGGAAAGGATGGAATTTGTCTCTAGAAGAAGCTGAAGAGCTAAAGCAAAGGGATGACTACGGAAGATAGTCCTTGTTAGAGGCCTCTTGGAGACAAAGTCAGAGCTTTGGCTTAAGGGGGACGAAACCTTTGGATTTTCCTGAAATGGCGAGCTTCGCATAGAAGGTGGAATCATTATGAAATTAAAATTAATGGTAGGTGGCTCACCGAAGATATTGCCATTCGGAAGGGGATTGTTGAAGAGTTTAAAGACCAGCCGGCGGATCCACGGGTTTGGCGTCCTGCTTTCCCACGTATTTCTTTGGAGGAGCTAGGAACAGATGATCTTGTGGGTTAGAAGCCGGGTTTTACGAGGAGGAGATCTACTGACCATTGTCGTACTCGATGGTGATAAGGCCCGAGGCAGACAGTTTAGATCGCTTTGGTCCTTTTGTTGGGAGTTTGTTAAAGGTGAAGAGATGGAGTTCTTCAAGGAATTCTATGAGAAGAAGAAATTTGTGAAAAGTTTAAATGCTACATTCTTGGTGTTGATTCCCAAAAAAGGAATTGTTGAGGATGTAAAGGATTACAGGCCCATTAGTTTGCTAGGAAGCTTATATAAGATCCTATGATCTTGTAAAATAGATGAAGGGTGTTGGACAAAGTGATCTCCATTTCTAAAACGCCTTTGTAATCGAAGGAAGGCAAATCTAGATGCATGTCGCGAATGGTTTGTGGATTCCATGTTGAGAAGGAATGATGGCGGAGTGGTTTACAAGTTGGACATTGAAAAGACTTATGATCATGTAAATTGGGAGTATGTGCTCGAGGTCATGAGAAGAATGGGTTTTTGGTCAAGATGGATATCTTGGATCTCACAGTGTATGTCATTTCTTTCTCTATCCTTATCAATGGGGTTTTTCGAGAGCTTTAAGTCTGAGGATTCGAGCCAGGGGGACCCCATCCACGTATCTCTTTGTCTTGGAATGGACATATTTTAGGATTAGTAAACAAGAATTTGTGGAGGGAATTTCTTGTCGGTTGCAAAATTAGAGTCTTGCGAGGGGAGGAGGCTGGGGTGTCACATCTTCTCTATCTGAATGATACCAATTGTTACGTAAGATAATCAGAACCCAGTTATTCTTTGGGTTAGTTTAATGTGGTTTGAGGCCCTCTGGGGCTGAAAATCAACTTGAGTAAAGTGAGATTTTCCTGATGGAGGTAGGGAGGGAATATTGAAGTGCGACAGGAGTTAGGTTGCGAGAGCCGGCTCGGTGCCTACTAAATGTTGGGCCTCCCAGCTGAGTTCGCACAAATCGATCGAGGATGTGGGATACCATCGAGAAAGGTTCGAGAGAAGGAGACTAGCCCAGTTTGGGACGTCTGATATATCTCGAAGGGGAAGAATTACGCCTTGAAGCACCTGTCGAATCTCCCTAATATATTTTATGTAAACTTCCGGCTCCAGGAGTCTCGTGTCTTGAGCTAGAAAAATTCGGAGGGACTTTACGCCCAGGTGGGGGGTGGAAGAAGCCTCGTTTGGTGAGTTGGGCCACGGTGTGTCTGAGATAAAAAGTTGGCGGCAGGGGTGAGGCCTACACATCCCTAAACAAAGCCTTGTTAGGAAAATGGTTGTGGCGGTTCGCAAACGACAGGAATTCCTTATGGAGGAAGACTATTAGAAGCAAGTTTGGGGAATCGCAGGGGGGATGGTGCTCCGGGGAAGGTAGGAACAGTTTTGGGACAGGATTATGGAAAGAAATTAGGAAAGGATGGGATATGGTTCGATTAAATGCAAAATTTGTGGTTGGTGATGGGAACAGAATCAGTTTCTGGAAAGATGTTTGGGGTGGGGATGAGGCTTTGTGCATAACATTCCCGACGTTGTTTAGCTTGGCAGTTCAGAAAGATGCGATGATTAGGGAGATTTGGGATGGTCCGATGCAGAAGGTGGTTTGGACCCCCTCGTTTTACTGCTTGAGCCATTCAATATATTGGGAAGTGAGGGAGGTGGTAAATTTTATGAAAATGATCCATCCCTGGAAAGTGTCGTAAGCCGGGGGGAGACAAAATTTGGGTCTTAAAGTACGCCCAACGTCTATTCGATGAAGATCTTGGCCATGAGGTTTTGAATCATGAAGTGAGACAACACCTACCACCTTATCAGTTTGAATTACACTATGGTCCCATTAAAGGTGGAGTTTGCTTGGGGAGGCGTCTTGGGGTAAAGGTGTTGACTCTAGACCCGAGCTCAAAAGGAAAGATATCTTTGCCAGCCAGATGCTACCTTTGTGAAGAGGAGGAGAAACCACTAAATCATTTCTTTGATTCCTTTGTTCGAGAAGGCAGTGCTATGGGAACTTGGCATTTGGGCATAGTGGGGTTTGGATGGGTCTTCTGCTGCCGAGTGGGACGAGGTCCTCCCTAGAGCAGCTTGAGAAGACGAGTGGGCGGCGTAAGAAAGTTTGGAGGCTGTGCGCCACAGCCGCACTACAGGCGGTGTGGTGTGAGAGAAATAGAGTGGTCTTCGATATGAGATCTTCTCTGTGTATGGACTAAAGGAATTCTTTCATTTTGTAGCTTGTGGTCTTGGACGACGTGTCGATGGGGATAGAGCAGGAATGTTTTGGAATTTTAACTTGGATGGGGTATAGGTAATTGTTTCGGGTTTGGGATTTTTTTCTTCATGTTTTGGTCCTTCTCGAGACTGTCCACTTTTGTATACTCCTGTGTACTTTTTGGGCGCTCTTTGTTTTTGTGATCGATGCATGTTTCTTTATCCATCGAAAAAAATGAACGGAGATCATGCGCTAGATCGTTGGTTATTGTGATGCAGAATGGGTAGGCTCGCTCTTATAAAGACGCTCTACTTTCAGATACGTGTATTTATTGGAGGCAATCTAATATCCTGGAAGAGTAAGAAAAAGATGTCGTTGCCAGGTCTAGTGCTAAGGTTGAGTATCAAGCTATGGCTATGACTTTGGCGAACTGTGAACGTATATGGACTCAAACAACATTCTTTAAGAGCTACGATTTAGAAAAGATGAAAAAATGAAGCATTGTGTGATGGCAAACGGCCCTACACATTGCTTTCAATCTAGTCTTTCGCTGGGAGGGTGGCGTATTGAGGTGGATTGTCCCTTCCGTTCGAGAAGATCACGTCGAGTGCATGCTTCTTAGTTTTGTCAACTCAAGTGACCAACTAGTAGACATTCTCACCAAGTCTCTTGGGGTCCTGGGATAGAAATATATATGTAATATGACTTGGTGCATGGGCTTTATACTCAGGCAGAGGGGCTGTGAGAATCATAGAATGCAAATGTGCTGGTTTTCTCCTACCTTTTGTGTATATTATCCTCCTTTTACCCTTTATTTTCCTTCATTTTACACTTTATTTTGTTTCCTTTTTGTTCCATTCTTTTGTATATATATTGGTGTCTCTATACTGTGTAGTGCATTCAATCAATAAGAAAATCATTCTTTTCTTATATCCCTTTACAAACTGTATGCTTAAATGGATGATTGTTTTTATCCCCATGTTCTTCTTCTCCCTAAAGACTGGGAACACATCTTTGGGAGCTCAGAAGTGACAAGTTGGGTAAACTTGATTGACATGTTTATAGTAAGCAAGGATGCCTGATTGAGGATAAGGAGGAGATGCCAGGAAGACCAAGGTGAATATCAGACAAAGAGATGCCAATTAAATGCGAACAAAAATTATTTAATCATTTGAAATGAAATAAAAACGGAGCTCCAAATCAACAGTTGGCTGAAAAAGTTGTGTAGGAACCTAGACAATTGGAACTAGGCTTTCTTGAGTATAGTTGCATTAAGTCTCACATTTTCTTTAGTTAGCATATATTTTGATGCATGATTTCACTATTTCAATCAAACTTGAAGTGTCCATTGGAATTTCAACAGTTCTGAGTTCTATATCAATCACAACCCAGAGATTTTAAGTGGTCAAAGCTTTGATGACAGTATGTATAAATTCAATTTTCTGGAAGATCTTATAATTGTTCTAATGATAAAAATTCGATCCTACTGTTAAGCTTGTGTTATTGCTACGTGGCCATGTGTTCTTGCTGTGCTCTTCTGGATTTTTTAGTGATCCAATATTTATAATGATATCAAATCACCAAAGCAGAAAAGTGAAATAAAATAACTAGAGAAGAAAAATGGTCTTTTCCTAAAATATCTATGTATCTTTTGATATCTAGTGTTTAGTCAAACCCCTTTTTTCCCTTTCTCTCTAATTTCTGTATTTATTATAGAGAACCCCTCCCCCTCCATGCCCTTCCCCTTCTCCCCCCCATCTTATTCTTTCAGCATTCGCAAACTAAATAAATATATATGTTTTCAGAGAAGGCTTGATGTTGTATAAGCAATTCATTCAAAAACTTGAAGATGATATACTACCAGCTGAAGCTGAGCGTAGTACTAAGATAGGTGCAGTTTGATTTCTGTAAGAGTTGGATTATTAGCTTGTGACTTCTGTCAAATTATATTGGAGTGACTGGTCTTTGATAATACAGATATCAGGAATACAAGTCAGAGTACATTTCTACTCAGAAGCGATCTTTTTTCGATTCTCATAAAGATGAGGAATGGTAATTCTTCTATTTACCTTCTTATCCTCTATCTTTTTGTTTACAATATTTGTTGTTCTTTGCACATGCATAATTGAACTTGCATGTTTGTGTAGGTTGAAAGACAAATATCATCCAACAAACTTACTAAGTGTCATAGAAGGTGGGTCCTTAAGCATGTACTTTGTAAGCTCTAGCTGGCTTGATGAGTTTTGGCCCTCATTAATTATCCGGGTGGCTTCTTTTTATTTGCCTACTCACTTTGTTTCTATCTATGAAAAATTTCATTGGTATCAAATTAATTTTTCTGGATCTTGTCACCTTTCTAGGAGGAATGAAGTTGCAAGGAAAACTGCCAAAGATTTTCTGCTTGATTTGCAAAGTGGTACACTTGACTTGTAAGTGCTTCACTTTACATTTGCATTTAGCACAGCAAAGAACATGTCAGCGTGGTACTGCTTATTATATGAAAGTGCCCAATTTTATTATGCAGAGGACCTGGTGTCAATGCATCACCTTTAAATAAATCAGGACAGACTAGTGATCCAAACTCGGATGAAGAAACTGAAATGGGCGGAAAAAGAAGACGGCATGGTAGGGGACCAGCTAAAGAAACTGATCTTCTTGCTGCTGCTCCCAAGGCTCATTCAGTCAGTTCTGAACCCAGACGGATCAAGTTGATATTCATCAAGCACTAGCGCACAAATGCGTAAACTTGATTCTGAAGAATTGAGGAGAATATATTATGTAGATCAGATAATGATAATTGAACCGGGAGAAATCTCGCTAATTGGTTCCATTGGTCCTGTTATAATTATCGGTTTTAACCTCTGTCAAGGGCCTTGAGGGCATAGAGTTGCTGGACACACTGATTACCTATCTTTGGCGAATCCATGGCTTGGATTATTATGGGATGCTTGAAACAAACGAAGCTAAGGGTCTCCGGCATGTTAGAGCAGAGGGCAAGAGTTCTGATGTAACAAGTAATGAGGTTGAGTGGGAAAAGAAGCTTGACTCACATTGGCAAGAGAGGTTGAGGTCAGGATCATTAGGAAATAATGACTGCTAAGGAAAGATAGATGCAGCTGCGGTTGAGTCTTGATCCTATGTCCAGAAAAATTAGGGATGAGAGCCGGTGGGGGAGAGTATGGTTGTGGGGCCAAAGGTTTGTACAAAGCTCTTCCATGCTGCTGGTGTACACAAGCATCTAAATTGAAACACCCAGAGATTGTGATGGAGCTGACTTCTAAAGTGCGTGAAAGATTTGTATTTCCAGGAATTATAGCAGAATTAAGCATGGTTTTGTATTGTGTTTTGTTTCTTCTTGTGTTGATTCTAGAGTATCATGATGACTGCCTTTATTGTTGCAGTGATGCAGATGCACCTGGTGGGACACCTGTTCTGCAGCAATCTCTACTGGTATGATTCATCATCAGTGATTACCATTGACTCACGTGGCCAAATATGGTTCCTTGGCATATTATTCTAAAATATCTTAATGATGGCTCTCTTGTGGAAGAAATTGGTAACAACATGATATTATGGTCTCTCTATGTTTCGCTCTCCTTTTGAACACTAGGTATTTAGTCTAGGACCTAATAGGTTGTTGAGAGAAAAGGAATACTCTGATTCTATTAAATTAAAAGGAGAAACATACATATTTATACTCTAGTGTTAGGGCAAGAAACAAGATTAGAGCGTCCTAGTACGGAGACTAAAGAGCGAAGGAAAATAATCCTAAATGAATTAGGAGATTAATCATAACACTCCCTTTCAAACTGGAAGCATATGGCTCAAAAACACCCGAAGCTTGTCAAATATACTTTATCCTGAAACATACAGAAACATTGAAGATATATGCTAGGAGTTAAGTCTAAACTAAGAGTTGACAAAACTAGTAGTCATGCATCCCAATGCAATCTTCTCTCTGATTAAGTGGCAATCCACTTAGATGTGCTTGGTCATCTCATGGAAAACTGAGTTAGATAATATATGCAAGGGAGCTTGATTATCATATAAACCCCGTCTGTTCATTAACTTCCCCAAATCTTAGCTCTTGGAGGAGATGTTTCAACCATATGAGTTCACATGCTGCTAAGGCTATAGCTCGATACTCAGCTTCAACACTAGATATGGCTACTATCTTGTTTTAACACTTTTAAGATATTAGGATTCTATAGTGACTGCTTGCGTCTACTGATGTAGAGCGTCTATGTGTGGTGGGCTTGCCCGGTTGCATCAACTGTAACCCGACAATGCGCGGGTATAACCTGTTTTCATACAACACTTACTTGACCTAATGTTTCCTTTGACATGAAGAATATAGGCTGACATCCCGGTAAGCTATCCACCCAGGGGTAGGGTTGCAGGAGCCACGACTAACTACGCTCACAGGAAAAGAAATATTAGGCCGAGTGATAGTTCAGTTTACCTACAAGTCGTCGATATCTCTTTGGATATCGTAGATGCTCCTCTTGACCTGGTACAAGTTTGATATTCAGATCCATAGGAATGTCTACAGGCGTATAGTCCAACAAAAGCGATTATGCGATATATCCAGGTATCCTTCTCACGAAATAACCACTTTGGAATTAGGTAGCTACGCATGCACAGAAATGCAGGTTTCCACAAGTCTTTTGGCCACGAAAGTGGTTAAAGTTTGTTGTTTGAGTTTCTAAATACCATTTTGGTCACTTGTAATGACAATGTCATCCACATAACGATAATCATCTGCATCCAGTAAGGGTATGATGATAAAAAAGCGAGAATGGTGCATTTGTGCTTTGAATCATATGGCCAGTCTTACCCAGTTCGAGGATACTATTTCATACCATATAAGAATGACGTAGCTTGCATCTGAACCAAACTCCCCCTGAGCAACAAAACCAAGTGGTTGTTCCATATAAACCTCCTCGGCGAGATCACCATGAAGGAAGACATTCTTGATATCCAACTAAAAAATGGGCCATGAGCACATAGCAGCCATAGAAAGAAGCGACGTCAGGCGATCTTAGCTCTGGGAGAAAAGGTATCATAATAGTTTGAGCCATATTGCCGAGTGTACCCCTTGGCAACCAAACAGGCCTTAAGTCGATCAACCTGACCATCAGGTTCCACCTTCACTGTATAAACCCAGCCCGATAATAGCAGGAGACTTGCTAAGAGGAAGCGACGAAGCTCCATGTGCCGTGGAGTAAAACGCTCAATTCGCCGGTCATTCTTTGTTAGGCCACGATGAGGAGGCCTCACTAGTGCTTTTGGGAGTGGAGATAGAAATAAGAGTGGCTGTGAGTAAGGTAAAAGATAAGCAGATTAGAAAGCTAAGAAAATTATAAACAGGATGTGGGTAAGAAGTAGAGCGGGTACCTTTCCAAATGGCAATAGGTATATCATCGGACGGTTGTGGAACCGGAGCAGGAGATGATTGTGTCATAGAAGATGATTCAACAAGAGGCTCTATAGGAGGACAAGGATGGTGAGTATAAACTTGAAATGGTCAAGTCACGGTATCCATAGGTGAAGGGAAATCTGGAGATGGTAAGACAAGAGGAATAGATAAGACATCCGAAACAGGAGGATGCGCTGCAGAGGAGGAGGAATCCTCAAAGAAGGTGACATCTATGAGGTAAGATGCTTGATTAATGTTGGGAGAATAACAATGATAACCCTTTTGAGAGGCGAGAATAGCAGACGCCGTGGCTTTGTTTGAAGTTTGTCTTGCCTAGGAGTGAGAATATGAACAAAGCGAGACCTGGCAGACACGAGGGAGGGAGGCAAAGAGAGGTTGATTAGGTAGCAAGGACAAAATGAGGGATCGATAATGTAAAGCAGAGGATGACATACATTTAATCAAATAACATCGACTAAGATAACATCCCAAAAACATTGAGCACATGATGGAGGAGAGAAGTGCGAGTTGTCTCAAGCTTTAAATGGCCAGTTTCTTATACTCGGCCACTCCATTCTATTGAGAATTAATAAGCCTTGAGAGGATTGGTGAAGAATCCATGAGAAGACATATAAAAGAGAGAATGACATAGAAATATTTCTGCATTATCATTTCTTAAAATCTGAATAGAAGTATTGGATTAGTCTGAATTTCGATGTAAGAAAGTGCAGTAGATGAAAATAACAAATCAAACTTTCATCTAAAAATAACCCGAAGTCGTCGAGAATAATCGTCTATAAAAGTAACAATGCTTGAAATCCTAAAGTAGATGCAAACCCTAGAAGGACCTCAGACATCGGTGTGGAGCCAGCTTTCGGAGACTTTGTCTAGAGGATCTAAGCAGCTTTGGGAATGAGACATGAATATGTTTCCCGAGTGACATGACTCACACTCGAAGCAAAAGATAAGCTAGGAAAAATGAACAAACTTAGGAAACTTGGAGAAGTTTGGATGGCCAAGGGTGGTATGGAGGAGGAGAGGCTTTCATGGAAGTACAAGCGGAGTGGAATAAAGGCGAGTTGGGAGTGAAAAGGCCTTGTGACTTATTTCCTATGTGTCGTCTTCCACCGTACTCGATCTTGCAAGGTTACAGAGTTGTGTGTCAACTTACCAATGAAAATAAGATTAAAAGGAAAATCCGGAACATAAGTGCAGTAGGACGAGGAAGGGAGGGAGCCAATCCCAGAAGTACCAATGCCTTTTAGCTATGGTTTGAGAACCATTAGCTAAGGTAATAGTGGGTAAAGGAAACGGAAAGGTAAGAGAAGAAAATAGGTCTTTATTACCAAAGATATGATCAAAGGCTTGATGTGGGGTTTAAGGGTGCAAATGAATGTAGAGCCAAGCGAGAGACATTACTGGTTTGGGCAACAGAAGTAATGGAGGAAGATTTGGCTACTTGAGTGAGATGAAGGTACGCCTCTTATTCGCCGGGTGTAAGAATGACATCTTGAGGTGTGGATGAGCCCCTTGAGACGGAGCTCGAACTTGCTGAATGATCAGAAGTCTTAGCCAAATGAGCAGTACAGGGAGGTTGGCCATGTAATTGATAGCATCGATCACGGGTGTGTCAGAGCTATAATGATGTATGCATTGAGGATGTTATCCTCTCTACTTGATTGCTAGCCAACGTCCACCTCTGGAATTACTTAGGAATGGTACGAGGGCCATCATCGAAGTGTTCGATTATAATCTCAGATCGCATGGGTAGTGCTTGGTGGAGGTATGGCGAAGTAACCGAGCAAGAGCCTCATCAATGTTTGGAATAACTGCTCCAGTGAGTATCTGTTCCCGGATGTTCTCAAAATTTGGCCCGAGGTTAAGCAGAAGAATGATCATAAAGACTCGATCCATCTTTGACTATGAAGTCTTAGCATTAGTAGACTTTTAGATACAAGTTCATCCTTAAGGGCAGACATTCGTCCACCATAAGAAGATATATCTATACCGGGCTGTTTCAAATTTGCAATGGAAGATATTACCCGGTAGTGACACTGAATATCATTAGTGTACTGTTTCTTCACCTGATTCCATAGTGTAGCAAGTTTTATAGGCCCAGTATTATATAGAGTCTTGGCATCAATAGATTCTTAGTGGAGATACATAGTAAAGCATTAGTTTTTTTTCCTTTAGTGTTTATCTTGGGATTCTTTGTGTCATAGTAGTAAGATGATCCTGCATGTCGTTACTGACCGACCAAAGATTACCCTAGTCGCCAATGGTGATAATTTTTCGCTCCAGTGAGTTTATCGAGGAGTAATCCATAGGAGTTCCAGTCTGAAAAGAATTAAAGGTCAGGCCTTTTTTGCATCATAGAGACGTCTTTTTCGACCATAGGATGAAATTTGAAGAAGGTCCATGAGATCAATAGAAACAACTCCTAAGGTCCTAAAGGTGTCGTAGAGCTTTAGAAAACGCAAAAAGAAAGGAGATTTAGGCGACAAAATAGCTCGAGAAACAAACATCGAAAAAGTGGAAAATGAGTGCTTTTCGAGCCGTAGGCGAGGGTGCGTGGAGTGGTTGGATAGGCTTGTCGGCGGTAGATGTTTCTTCTTTGGAGTAGCATGGCCCATGATACCTCACGTTCCGGCATGTGAATTTCAATGTCGGACTGGAGATTGACGCGTGGAGAAGTGTTTTCCGACAAGGCTTCCATTAGAGGGTAGATCAGAGAGAGACGTTCATATTGTTGTGCTCGTCGGTCGAAATGGAAATTGTCGGAAAATCTCGTCTGAAAAATTTGTTGGTAGTAGGGTGTTTCGAAACTGACGGTACATTGGCTTCGTGAGAGGCTTCATGATGGCTATGCTTGCTGACACGAGTGTGACATGGTTGTTGGATGGGTTGTCGGATTTGTGGCCACGACGAGCCACAACCTGTATTTTCAAACTCTTACATGGTTTTGATATCATGTTGAGAAAATGAATATACGATTCTCATTAAATTACAAAGGAGGAAACATACATATTTATACTCCAGTGTTAGGGCAAAAAAGCAAACAAAGTTAGAGTTTAATTAGGAGACTAAAGAGAGAAGGAAAAAAATCTTAAATGGATTAGGAAACTATATAATTAGAATAAAAATTAAAAAAACTTTAAAAGTTAAAGTTAAGTTAAAAATTAAAATATTTTTTAAAACTAAATTTAGTTTAAAATGTAATTGAAAATATTTTAATTAAATACTTTTAAGAAAGCCCAGGATTCTTTGTTGTGGACGAAAGGGGTTATTCTTTGGGTGGGAGAAAGAGTCGATTCTTTGAGTGTGAATGAAAGAATTTTACTTTGAACATTAGTTTTAAAATCAACCCATATTTTATATTTTGAAACTTTCTAATACGGACCTCTAGGCGACTAGTCCTAGGAACCCTTGAATTTAATGGAAGATGAAACACAATGCGAAACGATTTTGGAATCTAATTAGGGCGAAAGGCTAAGTCAGCAAAGCGCTAATCTTGAGGCATACCGGAGGTTGAGTCACTCCCCTTGATAGAAATTGATTTCCATAAATTCGATCAAGAACAAAAGGAAATAAAGCAAAAGCTTTTAGAATAAACTTTCACTAAACATCAACTATCTTTTTCCCAAATGGCGGATGCTTTTTATAGTTAAAATGGTCTCAAAAAGGCCCTAAAACCCAAAACACAAATTTGGCCTAATTAGAATGAATAGGGCCTAAAATAAAACATTAAAAAGAACAAGTTTACAAAGGAAACTATAATTAAATAAAAGACCCATAATTAAATAACATCCAGAAAAGGCCCCAAAACTAATAAAATGAAATTCCTAATTAACCCGTACCCTCATTTGGTCTTAGAATCTATCCCTTCCATATGAATGAAATTAACCATGCTTAAGTGACTATGAGACTCAAATTTTGTCTTGGAATCTTCTAATGCAGCATCTTTGTCTTGCGAATGTTGGTCTCATCAACTTGATTAGCTTGAGTCCCTTTCTCGATCACTATTATTCCCTCTCTCCCCTCGAAAGGATTTGTCCTCGAATCACCTACATCAAACAAAGATATATCAACAACATAAAAAGTTGCACTAATATTACCATATTTGCTTGGCAAATCTAGCTTATAGGCATTATCATTGATTTGCTCCAAGACTTGGAAAGCTCCATCTCCTCTAGGCCATAGTTTTGATTTCCCTTGTGTAGGGAACCTCTCATTTTGCATGTGCACCCATACCCAATCTGTTTGAAGACAACTGACGCCCCTTGTTGCTTTGTTAGCATATTGTTCATTTTTCCTTTCAATGTTGGCTCAAACTCTAGCGTGTAACTCCTTAACGAAATCTGCCTTTTCCTTACCATCAAGATTAACTTGCTCATTAGTAGGCAAAAGTAAAATGTCCATAGGTGTTAGTGGACTAAAGCCATACACAACTTCAAAAGGAGAAAATAAAGAAGTAGCATGAACAGTCCTATTATATGCAAACTCAATATATGACAAACACTTCTCCCACTACCTTAAATTCTTTTGAATATTAGCACGCAATAAGGTAGAGTGTTTAATAACTGCCAGTTTGATATCCGTTTGAAGATGTGCAACGATGAAAACAACGATTTGTTTCTAATTTATTATAAATCTTCCAAAAATGACTTAGAAACTTACTATCTCTATCACTAACAATTGTACAAACTTGATATACAAATGAACTACTTCTTTAAATAACAAATTAACAATATGTGTCGCGTCATTAGTCTTAGAACATGCAATGATGACCAGCATTTTGCTAAACCTATCAACAACAAAGAGATGATGTCCTTACCACATTTTGAGACCTCGGTAGTCCACAAAACAAAGTCATGATATATTAGTCCCGAGTTGTTCGGGCATAGGTAAAAAGTATGCAAGCCATGATGTTTCCCAACCCTAAACTTTAGCACTTACCATATGTCATAGCGCACCTGGTGCACATCATGTTTCATGTTAAGGCTGGCAAAATGCTCCATTCAACATACCTAAAGTCTTATGAGCGCCAAAGTGTCCCCTGAGCCACCTCCATGACTTTCCCTATTAAACTCATGAATAGAACTTAAATAAACATACATAATTTATCTCTCTTGAATAGAAATCCCTCATGCCTATAAAAGTCACCATATGCACATTTATCCATTCTGTTCCACACTTCATAAAATTAGAATCCATTGGCATACAAATCCATAACAATTCAAACCCGAGTAATTTGGTATATTGAAGTAAGCAAAGCGTACCTTCTAGACAACGCATCAGCCACTATATTTTCCTTCCCTTGCATGTATTTGATTACATAAGGAAACGTATCTATGAACTCTAACCACTTAGCATGTCTTTTATTAAGCTTCCCTTGGGTCTTGAGAACTTGAAGCTCATGATTAGAATGAATGATGGAATTCCTTGTACATAGATAATCTTGCGAGATTTAGGATTCTCACAGGTATAAAGCTCATATCGTAGGTAGGATAATTCAATGTTGCCACAGCCCAGCTTTTCATTTTAAATAGCGATTAGTTTGAATCTTCATCAAAGTAGCGCTCTTATTAGGTTAGGATGCATCATATTCTATCTGGCTTTATCAAATTTAAAAGCAAACACGACAAGGTGGTGGTTAACATATCTTTCGAAGTTTTGCATGCTAGATCCTTGCACATCATCCCACTTAAAAACAACATTCTTTTTAACAAGTTCATTCAAAGGTGCAGCAATAAAACTAAAACCCTTAACAAACCTTCGATAAAAACTTGCTAAACCATGGAAAATTCTCACCTCATTCGCATTTTTTGGTGTAGGTCAGTCCCTTATTGCTCTTGCCTTTTCTTCATCAACACTAATACCTTATTGTACTTTACAAAAAATTCAACCTCATGATTCCTTACAAAACATGCATATGGGTGGATGATACAATTAGTTGCTCTCTCGTGACACCCCAAGAACAACATGCAAGTGTTTCATGTTCATCCAGTTTTTGCTATGAACTAAAATATCATCAAAGTAAACTACCACAAATTTTTCAATGAAAGCCGTAACACTATAGTTATTAACTTATAACTGAGTGTACTAGGTGCATTAGTTAAGCCGAAAGGAATTACTAACCACTCATGCAATCCATATAGTTTTAAAATACGGTTTTCCTTTGCGTCTTTAGCTAACCATGCAATTTGATAATAGTCATTCTTTGGATCGATTTCAGAGAAACAATTGGGACTCACAAACCATCAAGCATATCATCTAGTGCAAGGGATAGGATGCCTATAACTGCAGTTATCTTTTAATGGCTCGACTGATCCATACACATGCGCCATGTTCCATCTTTCTTTGAGACTAAAATGAGAGCCCAGGAGCATGGGCTTAGGCTTCCCTTACGATCTCCTTTTGTAGCTGTCTGTCCCTTGCCTTTGTATCTCCTTTGTTTCCTCGAGATTGGCTCTATAAGTAGGTCGATTTGGTATGGAAGCACCAGTGTAAAGTCTATTTGGTGCTCAATTCCTCTTAAAGTGAAATCAGAATTTCTTCACCAAAAAATAATCATCAAGTCTGTAATAAAGACACAACACACCACCTGAGCAAAAGATGGGTGAGGTCGGTTAGTAGAGAAATAAATATCCTTGTAGAAGTACGATTATTTGTTGCTTTGCCATCATGCACTCTAACCTCATGTTTCCTTTCAATCTGGATCAGACACATAGGAGGTCAAAACTCGGGCCTTACCCAAAGGGGAAGCATAAGGTCAAGGACCCAATCCCATTATCTGATGACCCTTGGCCATGATGGTTATTGAGTTCACGGCTGAGTACAAAATGCCTAGATTAACTTGGTGGCCATTAAGAACAACTGGAGAATTTCCTAAGGTTGGCGTGGGCTTTAGTCAAGGCTCCTTGCTTCATCAAGCGACATAAGGAAGGAAAGCGGGGCGAAGGGGAAGAGGAGAGATCAAGAGCGACGGATGCACTTAGGTATGTGGAAATTCCCTCTTGTCAATCCCTTCTATTCACTTTTCTCAGTTTTTTGAACAATTTTAATTTTGGGGGCTCTTTGAGGCTGGGGAGTTCTCCTGATACATGACTTGAGACACTTAGGGTGGTGGCGGTCGATGGGGTGAATGGGGCTGGAAAACTACAGGCGATGGTCGAAAGCCCAGAGAGGTCATGGGGAGAATGTGAAGGAAGGTTTAGCCAGTGCCGAAAGGGTTCGGTGTGTATGAGAATTGGGAAGATGGTTGTTGACTCGTTGCAGGTAGATTCTTGGGTTTTTCTACGATGGGTTTCGAAGGAGATTTTGGGACTGTTGAAAAAACTAGTGGCTAGGCGACAAAATGAAGAAAAGAAGGATGGCAGCAGTTACCGGATCTTGGGCGGGGAACTAAAGAGTTGGTTAGTTCCATTAATTCTGTTCGGAGGATAAATTAAAGAGAGGCGAGAAGCAGGATAATCTATTACTAGGGACTAAGATGAAGGTAAAAATCCTCTCTTGGAATGTTAGAGGGGTGAATGACCTTGAAAAAAGGAAGGTCATCAGGAATTTTATTAGGTCCCAAAGGGTTGATTTGGTTTGTTTGCAAGAAACCAAGATACAGGGGATGAATAAAGCTTTGGTTCATAGTATTGGCGTGGGTAGGTTCTTGGATTGGAAAGCTCTTGATGCGGAGGGGTCTGCAGGGGGCATCCTGCTGTTCTGGGATAAAAGAAGATTATCTCTGGTGGAGTCCGAGTTTGGCAGCTATTCTTTTTCTTGCGTGTTCAGTATGGTGGAGGATGACTTCCTGTGCATGTTTACTGGCGTGTACGATCCTGTTGAAAGGAGACATAAAGAAATCTTCTGGGAAGAGCTCAGTTCGATCAGAGGTTTGTGGAATGGTCCCTGGTGCTTAGGAGGGGGTTTTAACAAGATCCTATCTCCTACTGAGAGATATAGAGGTGGTAGAATCTCGCCAAATATGAGAAGGTTGTCTGTCTCTTTTTTTTTTTAATGATATGTTTCCTGTTTACCTATAAAAAAAATCTTCTTACTGAAAATCTTGACTTTTGATTAGTCTGTGACTGACTAATGTGCCAAATTGTTTACTAGTGTCAAAGCAGTTAACCAGAAAAAAAAGAAAAAAGAAAATTCTAAATCTTCTTAAAATCTAGGGAAATAGTATCAAATTATTCCTGTTCGGATTAGTATGAGAGGAAAAGAAGAAGTAGATTGGATCCGGAGATTCTTGAAGAGATATATCTTGAGTAAAGGGAGAATGCCTTAACAATACCATGGATTTTCTCCAAAGTTGTAAAGAGCTGCTTACATGATCTAGCTTGGGAGAACAATCATTGCCATAGCTCCAGTGCAAAGGGTGTTACTAAAGGTGGGGATGATCCATCGACTCCTTGCTCTTCATATATGAAAGTGCAATGTTCAATGTTGATGGTTTCATAGTGCTGGCTGATAAAACAGTTAATAACTTTCTTTGTCAGCCATCAACCATCTAAGCTCTGATTTTGAGGAAGCCTGACTTGAAAATGAACTTCTGCTTGAGGAAAATCAGGGGCTTGATTTAGATTGGGCGTGGAATAAACATTGCAGAAAGTGATGAGGCTGCCCATTCAGAGGCGCTACCTGTTTATTGGGACAATGGGGAAGAGATGACATTTCGTAAAGCTTGGAGGTCAGAGGATAAATTCTCAGATTGTTGGTTCTGTCAAGCTTTCTTGTAAGAATCAAAGTTCCAGGCATGATGGTTATGAGAAAAAGAGAAGCCGTATATGGGTGACCCTCTTGATCTATGCTGGAGATGAAGTTGGGGGTATTGTTGGCACAGAGGCTGATCTTCCGTCCACAAAATCTTCCCCTGAAGTAGGCTGATGACCCACTACCAGCAATAAAGTGTGAGGGTGCTGAAGAATAGCAGTAGCTGTGGTCTCTTTCAAAGGCATTGGTATAAAATCCAGACAAGAAGGTTGGCAGTCCGCCTGATATTATGCCAACCTAAATGGCACTAGGAACTGATTCTATAGGATTGCACTCTCAAGGGAACCACATCAGCTAGTTAGTAATTGTAGAAGCGAGACAAAAGGGTGGAGGAATGAATTTGTGTATTTTCATTGATCCATTGTGAATATATATATATCTAACCAACGAACCTTTAAAAATAGATTACAACTCTATAAAACAAGTTTCCTAATAGATTACAACTCTATATGTAAAGTAGATATGTCTTTATATAACTAATGCTTTAGTTGGCATGAATATTAAATAAATGCCGACTTTTCGTAGATATTTAATCGGTCCCCGTTTAGAGCCTTTGTGAAGGATAGCCCGGTGTTCTCACTCTTCATATCTATAAAATCAAGCCGGGTTGTATTTTCTCACGACGAAATAATGATTTATTTTGATATGTAGATCCGTTCATGGAATACGGATTAAATAATGTGAAGAGCGGCACAGTTGTCGCGTAGGAGTTTTGTTGATCTCTTTGGTATCTCGATGCCAGCTTCCGTAAGCCGTTAGATGACCACATTATCTCACACTCTGATTTGTGTCATGCGCTCTGTATTAGGACTGCGCATTAGATTGGTAGACAACACTATGTTTCTTAATTTTCCATGAGACTAGATTCTCTCCAACAAACACACAGTACCTTGAAGTAGACCTCCTGTCTGCATCTTTAGATCTTATACGATTAAGCGTTAAGTGAAGCAGCTCGAAATTTATTATCGTAGAGAATATCTTAACATCACTCAAAGTCTTTGTAGATTGGCTTTGAAGAAAGGACTTAAGAGATGAGATCGCTGGAAGTCGACTCACGAGTGATAACGATATCATCCACATACACTACCATGAGATGATACGAACTAAGTTCTGTAGAAAACCAAGTGGAGTCGATTTACTCTTAGCATGCCAGTCCTCACTTGACTTAATTTGAATTTACCAAAACCACACATGTGGACTTTGTTGAAGCCAATCTAAGCTTGAAGATAATGACCTTAGCTATCTCACACTGAGCATGAGCCACGGAGGTTGATCCATATACACCTCCTTTGGAAGGTCATCATGTAGAAAGACATTCTTAATATCAAGTTGGTGGAGATCCCAATTATAAGTGGCATCCAAGGAAATAAAAAGTCGAACATATGTCATCTTAGCAACAAGGGAAAAAGTGTAGGAATGGTCCACGTCATAGGTCTAGGCATACCCATTAGCAACAAGGGCGAACTTTCAGGCGAGCAATGGATCAGTGGATTGCTTCACTATGAACACCCAGCTGACGACCAATGACTATCTTCACTGGCAAGTAAGCGAACGAGTCGAAATCTGAATTGCCGATTAAAGCTTATCCATCTCCTTTATCAGCACTATACTTGACTGAGTGAATGAGGACTTCAGAAACCTTGTTAGGAAAGGAAATAGAATCCAAGGATATAATAAAAGAACAAGAATGTGATGACAAGTGGTCATAAGAGCGAAAGGAGGAAATTAGATGGCCTTGCTTGCCATTTCTTTTCTGAGGAGAGCGATAGGAGATCATCCATTTGAGGAGAAGCTGGATCTGACGTCAAAGCAAGTGGTGGAGGGCTTGAGGTAGGGGTGTTAGCGTAGAGTGTGAACTGAGTGATGGGAGGTTTTACTTGGCGGAATGAGAGCAAGTTTGGGAGCGATGGGTGAGCGAGAGTATAAACAATGAGTCTTAACCTCCCTTGACTCGTAACGTAGACGAAAGAAGGAAAATGGGGGTGGTGCCGAAGAATCTGGCGTTAGTGAACACAAAGTAGCATTCGAAGGTGGAGACCAATAACACCTATACCCTTTAGAACAGGGAATATCCCCGCAGATACACACTTTAAGGACTTTGGATCAAGTTTAAAGACTTGAGGATGACATCAGATAAAGCATGCGTCAAATACCTTGGGATCAAATAGGGAACAACGGATTATTTGGAAACAATATTAGCCCAATTAAGAACCGATGAGGGCATCCCGTTAATAAAAAAACAAGTTGTGGAGACTGTGTCAGTCCAAAAATGTTTAGAGACATTCATTTGGAACAGAAGGGCTCAAGTAGTTTCATGAAGATGTTTAATTCTTCTCGACTATCCCATTACGAGAGGGTGTATATTTCATTGTATTGAGTCGATGGAGAATTCCATATTATAGCATGGAAGGGTGAAAGGTTCGGAATAAATATTCCTTAGCATGATCAACTACGATGTTTGCATAGAGATGGTTGCATAGAGACATGAAATTGTGTTTGGATTTCCAACACAAAGGCACTAAAATGAAAAACTTTGAACTGAGCTTTCATTAGATGAAGCCGATGACACGGGAAATCATCCACAAGGTAACTAGATATTTAAACCTGAATTAGAAGACAAAAATGGACTAGGACCCCGAACATCGGAATGAACCAACTCAAAGGAAATAGCTCGTTTATTGACTCTACAGGGCTCAAATGCGGCTCGATGAAGACTTTGGCATGTTGAGCACGACTCCCAATTCAATGAGGATAGGTTAGAAAGCGGGGATATCTTCTTGACAAAGGGATAGAAGGATGGCCCGTATGATGTAATTCGAATGGAATTATGTTCAAAACGAAACGAGACTTTGGCACCTTTGTTTCAAGGATGTAGAGACCCCTTAGACTCACGTCCTCGACCAATAATCCGCTTCATCGAAAGATCTTGAATCAAATAATGATTAGGAAAGAATGAGATACTGTAATTAAGTGTACGAGTGAGTTTACTCACATAAACTAAATTAAAAGAGAATTGTGGTAAACTCATATCAAAGTTGAAGTGGCGTTCAGAGTCGGATGGGTATCAGGACACATGAATCTGCTTGAATGTTGACCGAAATGCAAGTACTTGATAGAGGTAGAAGGGTGTGAGCGATACATAGTAAATAAGAAATGGAATTACTTATCATGCTGGTTGGTGGCTCGAGTCGAGGACCCGTAATGAAGAGGAAATAAAACATGTGTTAGTTTTACTTGATTCGACAACTGTAGTGATAGAAGTAGATGCAGACTGAAGTTATTTATGATAATGAACAAACTAAAATCTTCGATTTTTATTATGCAACTTCCTACAATTCTGGTGTACATGTCCTGGATTATGGTAATAATGACACACAACTTCTCCTGAGGGTTTTGTGTTAGTCATAGAAGCAGATATAACTCGAATAAGCCTTTGAAAATCCAAAAAATATCAGAAAAATAGGATCTTGTAAGAAAAAGACCACTATTCCACGAAAAACATTGCACTGGAATAGAACGTGGCTCTATAATCGAAAAAACACCTCTGGATCTTGAAGAAAACAAGGAGAAAATAATGAAACCCTAGAAGAATAGGGCTGTTGGACACAAAATCCTTTGAAAATCACTATTGCAGGCCTCGGACAGGGGAGGTAGGTGTTTGGGAAGCTTGGTCGGCGGGAGACGAACTAGGAGAAGGAAGTTGGTCGATCAACGGTGAAGCCACGCACCCCATTGCTCCGACACGTGGAGTGGCTGCGAGGCCCAAGAAGGGAACTCCCATGCGTGACGATGTGTGGATGAGAGGATGCTAGAGATTCTTCCTTCGGTGGACAGAGCAGGCGTTGGCGATCCTTGTGGTGGGGTCGTCGATCGGAGATGATGGTCTTTGGAAAAAGTCGTTGGAGAATCTTGCTGGCAATCCTTGTGTTATGTTCTGAAATTTCTAAACAATTTGCCTTGCTCTGATACCATGAAAACAAGACAAAAGAATTGGAGGAATGAATTTCTTGTATTTTTCATTGATCAATTGTGAATATATATATATATATATATATATATATATATATATATATACAAAAACCAATCTTACCTTCCTAATAGATTAGAACTCTATAAGACAAGTTTCCTAATAGATTACAACTCTATATGTGATGCAAGGTCGCCATGGAGCAACGCCACTTGCAACAAGATACTATCTCGGATCGTTCTACGATTAGGTTTAAAGGGGAAAAGTGAAGACGCCACAATCAATTATAGAATGATTGATTGATAAGTCGATGGGATGAATCTTGCGTCTGACTATGGAATGGTTGATTGATAAGTAAATGAGATAAGAAGGCCATGCTTGTCGAATATGGAAGGTTGAATGATAGAAGTCGATGGGATGAAGATACGCGTCGGCCCCATGAAATGGTGATTGATAAAGTCGACGGGATGGATGCTACGGAAAAATCGATAAGTTCAAAAGTTCTTTGGAGAGCCAAGGAAGACTCTCATGATTTTTTAATTAAGTATTAACTTTATATAATTACATTATTAACATGCATTTATATAGGCTACAAACTAGAAGGAAATAGAAGCAAATATCTCTTGCAATCTTTGCTTTAAATCACCTAAAGCAGAAAAGGAAACAAATCTAAATAAAAATAAGCCCAAGGATAATAAATAAACTAAAGAAAAGTAAATAACTTGTAGTATAATGTCACAATCTGATCTGAAAACATCATAAATATGTCTAGATTACAGAACTTGAATTAACATATTGAGTGCATCGCGTCTTATATACATACTACTCTCAAGAGCACGCCTTTTTGGAACTTTAACTGCAACCTTAGAAGTCATGCCTTGACTTTACATCAATATGTAAGGTAGATATATGCTATGACAATAATAAAGGTTTTATTCCTTGTAGAGGTTTGCCCTAAGGTTTAGCACCACCATCAGAGTTAGGCATGCAAATCTTGGTCCATTCAGTCTAGTTGTCTCACTTACTTATGATCCACGTTCGATGAAGTCCTTGGTTTTTTCTATCTAAATGCTATTTCCCTTGAGTTAAGCAGCCTTAATTATAGTACTCATACCTCCCAAAGGCACACGAGTTCTCTTCCATTCATTTTTTTTTTTTTTTTTGTATATTTTGTCTACTACAGGTCGCAAAATGGGCTCCTGATAGGACTAACTAGATAGTGCAAGGCCAAGATAATTAAGAGGTCATTCCTTATTCCAATAATCTTACACATTATGAAGGATGCTATCCTTTCCTTGTGATTGGAGTCAATATTGACTACTACTATCTATGTTGATCTTGAGTCCTGATTGTGACTCTGAAAGGATTGAAAATGAATGTATGATCATTGACATTTTTATTGTTGATATTAGAGTAGGAGAATGTCTTCAATGAATTGGGAAAGAAGATTCTCACTGTTTTTGTACAATGAAGAATGAACCTTAGGGTTTATTTGCAAAAAGTAAGCCAAGAATAGTTTGGTTTCACTATCCTGTTTATAGTATCTGTTACAAGAGGACATTGTTTTGAAGCTTATGTGTAGACGATAAAGAAACATTATAATGAGAAGCGAAAAATGATGTGGAACTTCGAAGTACAATTTTATTTGTTCATCGCAGGGAAGGCATTTGAAAGAGGAAAGAAGGAAAATGACACATTTTATCTTTGACCTAGTGAGAAAGAAAGTATAGATCGGATCTTGTTTCACTTTGTTATAGTATTGTAGAATTAGAAACTAGTTGGGAAAAGGAAACATGTATTCATATCAAGTTAGGAAACTTCATAGTCTTTCCTATTTGATTTAGGGATTGTCTTGTATATATAAATAGGTTATTTGTGATAAATGAAAAATACGATTTTTCCTTCAATTAGTTCTGATTACAGGGTATCAGAGCATAAGGTTTGAATTTGCCCTAAAAGAGGCAATTTTTTCTTAGGATTTCGGAACATAACACATCTCTGGCAAGCTTCTCGAGGCTGACACACCAGGCGCTCATCATCTACGGTGGCGATCACCCCAGGAAGAGGATCGTCGGAGGGAGATCTATCACTTAGACAAGTCTCAGACAAGTCCAGTAACTTCGTCTATCAAGCCATTTTCTCGGGCCTAATACCGCGGCGCGCATGTGGCGCATGTACTACGACCAGTTCCTTCTCTGATCTGTCGACAATCTTTCCGGCCACACCTTTCCTATCATGCCTTGAAACATTGTTTTGAGGTTTTGTTTCCGGCAAGTATTTTTCTAGGGTTTGTGTTTTTCTCCTTGATTTCTTCAAGATCCAGTGGTGTTTTGTGGATTGTAGGGTCAGGTTCTACATCAAGGAAGTGTTTTTCTTGGAAGAGTGGTTTTTTGGCTTTGCAAAATCCTATTTTTCTTGTATTTTTCGAATTTTCAGAGGATTGTTTGAGTTAGATATGCTTCTATGACTAACAAGAAACCCTCAGGAGGAGTTGTGTGTCATTATTGCCATAATATAGGACATATGCGCGAGTGTAGAAGTTGTAGAGCTAAAAATCGAAGATTTGGGTCTTATTCATTCTTAGAAATCACTTAAGTCTGCGTCTACTTTTATCTCCAGCTCATTTGATCGGGTAAACCAACACATGTTTTATTTCCTCTTCTCCATGGGTCATTGACTCTGAAGTCATGATCCTGTAAGCCGGTTACTACGTTTAGTCTCACCGCCACCTCTCTTGTTGCCCTTTGCGGATGGTCAACATCTTGTGTCCTTAGGTGAGAGTGTCGTAAACTCATACAATCCTTTGGCCTCTGTGCAGTTTACCATATTCTCTTTTAATTTAATTTGTGAGTAAACTCACTCGTACATAATTCTGCGGTATCTTCTTATTTCACGGTGTTTGATTCGAATCTTTCGACAAACGAGTATTGGTAGAGGGCCTTGAGTACAGGGTCTCTACGTCCTTGAAGCGAGGGTGCAAAGTGCATTTGGTATCTTGAGTTGTTTTATTGAATTCGTTGTCGTGTCGGGTCATCATTCTCTCTCTGTTGAAGAAGAGCATATTACCGGTTTAAGTCTTATCGCCGTTAAATTGTGAGTCATGTCAATATGCTAAGCTTCCATGTGTGCATTTTGAGTCTATAGTCCACCAGCGAGCTTTTGCTCCTTTTGGGTGATTATTATGATGTTTGAAGTCCCCATCCGATTATGTCTCCCAGCGAGCTTAAGTATTTCGTTTACTTTTGTTGGCGATTTACTGCGCGTCACTTAACTTTATCCCAATAAAGTCGTTTGAGCTTTTACTCATTTTTAATGCCTTTTGTTAATCAAGCTGTTCATGTCCTATTCAAACATTGAGGAGTGATAATGCCAAGGAATATTTGTCGGAACCTTTTCAGTCCTTCATGTTACAACATGGGATTCCTCATCAGACCTCTTGTGTTGATACACCCTCTCAAAATGGGGTAGCTGAGAGAGAGAATAAACATCTTCTTGAGACTGCTCGGGCTCTTTTGTTCTAGATGCATGTTCCCAAACACTTTTGGGTTGATGTAGTCTTTACCGCTTGTTTCTTGATTAATAGGATGCCATCATCAGTTCTAAATTGGGCTATTCCTTACTATCAGTTGTTTCCAAATAATCCATTGTTCCCTATTGATCCCAATGTTTTTGGATGCACATGCTTTGTTCGAGATGTCCGTCCTCATGTCTCACAAGCTTGATCGAAATCCGCAAGAAGATGTATGCTTTGTGAGACAAATGTTTAAAAGAACATAGTGTTATCCCACTCTTCGGCACGTTACTTTAATGATATCTTGTGTTGCGTTCTTTGAGACTCTGGGCCTCTTTCTTCTCTTGTTACTAGTCGAGGAGGGTGATATTTATTAGTGCACTATTTCCTCACGGCTCACGGGATCCTACTCTGGGCTCCGTTCCTATTAAACCTTCCATTGCTCAGGTATATTCTCGATGCCATACGCTGGTCTCTAGATCGGCCACGGGCTACTTCGTCATCAGATCCAATCCAGAATGATGATCTTCTGATTGCTTTTCGTAAAGGTAAACGTCAGTGTGCTCACCCAATCTCTTCATTTGTTTCCTATAATCATTTGTCATCTTCCTCTTGTTTCTTTATTGCATCTCTTGATTCTCTCTCTCCCTAACACTGTTCGTGAGGCTTTATCTCACCCTGGTTAGCGTTATGCTATGGTGAATGAAATGCAGGTTTTAGATGACAATGGTATATGGAACATGGTGCCTTTACCTACTAGAAAGAATGCATTTCTACATGGTGATCTTCAAGAAGAGGTTTATATGGAGCAACCTCTGGGGTTTGTTGCTCGAGGGAAGATAGGGAAGGTGTGTTGTCTTCAGAAATCTCTGTATGGTTTGAAACAGAGTCCTTGTGCTTGGTTTGGAAAATTCAGTTAGGCAGTTGAGACATTTGGCATGCTACAGAGCAAGTCTGACCACTTCGTCTTTTATAAAAATTTTAACTCTGGTATTATTCTACTAGTAGTGTATGTGGGTGATTTTTTCATCACTGAGAGTGACTCCAAAGGTATGTTATCTCTTAAATCCTTTCTTAAATGAAGTCAGGTTTCCTTTACTTGAGGGGATTTAGGAATGTTGATATTTCTTAGGTGTTGAAGTCATGAAAAGTAAGCGAGGTGCATTTATCTCGGCCAAAATATGTACTCGATTTGCCACGAGACGGGAAATTAGGTGCAAAATAATTGTAGTACTCCTATGACTCTTAGTAATGGAATCACTAAGGAAGGAGACCTATTTGAAGGCCACAAGATCTCTAGGAAGCAGTTGGGAAATTAGATTATCTTCTGATACTTTCATGCAGATATTCTTTATAGTGTTTTGAGTCAGTATATGTCATCTCCCACGGCCAGTCATTGGGCAGCTATAGAGCATATCCTATGCTATTTGAAAGAAGCTCTTGGATGTGGGCCTCATGTATAAAACTGGGCATCACAGGATTTGAGTGATTTTCTTACTCAAATTGGGTAGGATCTAAGGAGGATAGGACACCTCTAGATATTGTCTTTTTTGGAGGAAACCTGATCTTGTGGAAGAGTAAGAAGCAAAGTGTTGTCTTGCGGTCCAGTGCAGAGTCAGAGTATAGAGCTATGACATAGTGTGTATGCGTGATCATGTGGATACGTCAACTATTGATGGAAGTGAGCTTTGAAACTTCAATACCAATGAAGCTTTGGTGTGATGCTTAGGGGATTCACGAATGCATGCTCTTTATCCCAACCCGATTATTACATGAACGGACCATAAATATTGAGATTAATTGTCATTTTATCCATGGGAAGATTCAGTTGGGGTTGATCTCTATAGGATATGTAAAGACTGGAGAACAATTAGGAGATATTTTCACAAAACCTTTGAGTGGGGATCGAGTCATTTATTATCTTTGTAACAAGTTGAAATATTGATCAGCGTATCTTTGGCTTGAGGGAATATTATAGTATTGTAGAATTAGAAACTAGTTGGGAAAAGGAAACATGTATTCATGTAGAGTTAGGAAACTTCATAGTCTTTCCTATTTGATTTAGGGATTGTCTTGTATCTATCTAAATAGGTTATTTGTGATCAATGAAAAATACAAATTTTCCTTCAATTAGTTCTGATTACACACCCTAACAAATATTTGGTTCTTGTGAGGAGGTGTGTCTTCTTATATATCTTGAGGCGCTACTTTAGTGCCTCTTTCTTACATATACTTTTTACTTATCTGAAAAAGAGCAAGTATAATTATTTCCAAAAAGTATCCAAGGTCGTGCTTATTCTTTAGATGTTGCATCACATGATTTTCCCTGTGAGTTTTCACTGATACATAAGGATCTACATGCTAATAGTATGTAATGTGACTATTATTAAGTTTGGAGCAGTTTTTAGATTAGCAAGATAGTTACGAGAAAACTGGAATAGGTTGTACTGAGGAGAAGAGGTTTCTTCTCTTGTAGGTTTTTTGGGTGGTTGGCCTCTAACTGAAGGCTGGTGAGGCTTTTGTGTTCAGCCCCCCTTTTTTTGTTTGGTTTTGGGCTGCCTTGTATAGTCCCTATATATACTTTGTAGCTTTTAGTTTATATAATAGTGTTTGGTTATTTATTTTAAGTAAAAAAGAAGATAGTTACAAGAAAATGGAGTAATTGCTATTCAAAGTAGCGGGTTTGTGGAAATTTCATCCACTGCCAGTATGGTAGCTACATGGAATGAGTTGATCTACAAGTCTGCTAATATAAAAGGTTCACCTTCTTTTGAAGTTTGTTTAGCTGCATTTAGTCAAAGGTTATCAAGATGAGTGGAAAATAACTTTCTAGGTAAAGAGCAATCTTTGTAAGTGTGATGAACTGCTAGACTTGTATTCTTTTCAAGTCACATGAGGACTTACTATCTACGTTTCACATACAACATTTGTTTGGAGGAAACTGCTTCTTGTCAATAATCAATTCATTTCAAGAGGAAGGAGTGCTTGGATTTCAACATATCAATTCAATGAAACTCAAGGTTGCGATTCTTCTATGCTGGAGAAACTGAGGAGGACTAAACTCCCAGGGTTTATTTGGTTTGGTCTCATTGTCCTATTTACACAATTTTTGATGTAGTAGGAATTATTTTTAGTTGTTTACATTTTTGTTAAGTTTCCTCTATAGGCAGTGGTTTGCAATTTTTCTTTTTCCAAAAGTTCTATTTCTTTTAGTCTTCTTATTATGTTAGTAAACTTTTATTTGTTTTGGTTTCTAAATAATAATTTCTTTCATATTTCCTTTTTCTCATGTTCAGGATACTTCCAATACCCTCCATTTCTAATCTTTTATGTACCTTGGTGGTCCTAGCCATCCACTTATTTAGTGATGTTTTTATGTAATTAAATCTTCTCTTTTGAGGACAAGACAGAAAGAGGTGTATTGAGTTTCATTTTTTGTAATTCTCTTTTCATATTATTACTATAATGTCTTCATTACTATTGCTGTCATCATCATCATTAATCGCTTTGCAGAAGGACAAAATGCTGAAACGCAGGCTAGGTCCAGATAATCGATTGAAAGACAATCGTAGAGAACGTGAAAATCGAGTTAATGGTGGTGAAAGATATGATAGGTCTGATAACCATCAGTCAAATGATTTCCAGCCCAATGATGGTCCAGATGAAGGGAGTCCTGGTGAAGCAATGTTTGACACTTTTGGTGGTCAAGGCATGCATGTAGCTCCTCCTTTTCCCTCAGACATGCCCCCTCCACCAGTTTTGATGCCAGTCCCTGGTGCTGGGTAGGTTGTTCGTTCTATGATTTTTTTTTTTTTCTATGATAGCAAGTGATAGGTTGATTTGCTGTCTTCCTTGAGAACACATGTAGGTGCTCTTGCAGTCCTTTGGGACCTTTTGTTCCTGCTCCACCTGAAGTTGCAATGCGTATGCTGCGAGAGCAGGGTGGGCTATCCCCCTTTGAAGGTGGTGGGAGGAATGGGCGATCTGGGCCCCAGTTAGGTGGCCCAGCCTCAGTTCTGATTTATCTCAGGTTTAAGACAAGATCCTCGGCTTCTGAAAGGTAATTCATTTATGGATAATTTTTTGCCCCAATTTAATGCTTTTATGATGTTTTAGTGGCATTTAGTGACAGAACTTCAGCTTGAGCCAATTTCCAAATATTTTTGAGATGGGGATATCATGAATTTGTGGACCAGCTAAATTTCTTTTTACCCACTCTCCCTCTTCAACCATCTGTGTTTTTTTTGTTTTTTGGAGGGGTTTTTGTATGAGCTCCTTGTGTTCCACTTGTTGCAATAGATATGCTTTTTTTCCAAAGCTAAATTATGGCACTGGAAGGGTGATTCAACCATCAACCTAATGATAATTGAGATTACACTATTGTGCAAGGTTTCAACTTTGAAGATATGCTGGGAATGTGGAATTGTGACATAGAGACAGCAAAGAAAAATGGGTTGAAAAATGTCGCACCTCATAATTCTCTTGAGGAGAGATGAAAGCCAATGCCTAAAAATTACTTAATAAAATGAAGCCCTTTTTTGATCTGAAATATACTAATCACTTTTGTAAATGAATGTAGCGAAACAGAACAAAGAACAGTGTTCCTCCTGTGGGCATTTGTAGTTCCTTTCCCTTCTCTTTAACAATGCTGTTTGATTCTGAAATAGTAGTAGATCAAACCTCACTATCTGCGTAAGGAATGAACTGAAAGATGGTTATCGGGAAATAACTTATGTTTAGGAATATGGTCCCTAGGTCTTCTAAAGGAGGCACTGTCTCTTTAGTTCCGCTTATACCATGGACCTTTTGATGATGGTGACGTGGGTCTGCTTATTCAGTTCTATAACGAGTTTGTTGTTTATGGTTTGTACCACCAACCTTGTGGTACGGCTGACCAGAAAATCATGACAACTAATTACCTACAGGAATTGTAGTGTGTATGTATGTATAATTAAGTTGAATCTTTTCTTCAGAGTTTACTGGTCAATAAAGGAAAATTTAGTGTAGGAGAAATAGGTTTACCTAATTTGATTCTTTCATTTGCCAGCATAAAGGCCATAACAAGGAAAGAAAAAAAGTGGCTTGCATGAGTGCACATATATGCATTCAGATTCAGTTTATTACATTACTTATTTTAGAAGAAAAAAAATCTTTCCACCAAATTTCAATGGGAACTTTATTTTGTGTTTTGTTTATGTGTGTATTATACGCACGCATTTTATGAAGTTGCTTATGTAATTTGTCCATGAGCATTACTTTCATGAAAAATGCTTTACAAGGGGTCTTTTCTTTCTTATCTTTAGGGTGGGGGTTGGGGAAGGATTGATGGGAAGGAAGGCAACTACTTAATAGTAATAAATCCATTTTAGTTATCATTGATCTCCCAAACCCGAAATATGTCATCCTAGTTTGCTTTTCCATTTTTGCTGTGTCATGCTTTTATGAATGTTCTGGGGCTGATTTTGCTGGATGCCATGGATTACCAGGACCTTGTTCTCCAGAGGATGAAGTCACTGGCCCATAGATTACCGGAGTTTGTAGGTACCAGTCATGATTAAGTTATTCAGTAAAGTTTCTGTGAAGCATACTACTTCTAACCCAGGCAAAGTCATCTACTGCATATTTTTTCTGCAGTTATCCAAATCATCTACCACATCATAGCCATCACTACTGCTAGTGTGCTCGAACTCGGCTTCCCATTCAGATATTGCTAGGTATTCTTGCATGTGTGCTAGTGACATGTAACTTGCCTGATATATTTTTTTCTCTCTCTTTGTTTAGCTACTTAATAAGAAGATTTTCAAGTGGGAATGTTCAATTCTCATTAAATTGTAGTTCTGTAAAATTCACATCTTGAATTAGACCCGGGATCCCCTTAGAATTGTGAATAGTCTGTATTTGATATCCATGGATCCTCTTTTCTGTAGGCAGCTTGAGGCTGAGAGGCTGGGAGACATGTTTTGTAAGGAAGGACTTTTGGAGATATATGTTTCATTAATTTTAGGGAATTATAGGACATGGTTTAATATATTTGATCGGAAATATTAGTCGGTAAAAGTTATAGGCTTTGGAATATTGGGTTTCATTTTTACCCGAAGTGAAATTGCCGCTTGGATGGATGGATGAAGGTTAGTCATTCGGTTTGATCTATATTGATGGATGTGATGTGCGTATAGATAACAAAAAAGGAAAAAAATAATTATAGATGGGCAAATGGGAACAATTGGTTTTCATTATAATCAATTTGATAATTATTATTGTGAAGTTATGAAGAATTTGTATTACACGGTGCACAAGTTATAACAAGAAAAAATAATTGTGGTTTAGGTATAAAAGAATAATCATGGTAGTATATAGTTATTATGATGGTACATTCAATAGTTATGTTAGTACATATGTAGATGTACTATCATAATCTTAGATATACTGTCTTAATTATTTTTATATTTGAGCCAGTGTTATTTTTATTTTGTTATGAATTGGTAAAATGTAATACAAATTAGCATGTCATCAATTGGAATACATGAAGAAACCTACTTTTCCTAGGGAAAATGGAGGTGGTGGATTGCTCATTTATTACATAAAATTTTGGGAAAAGTAGGTTTTTCTATATCCATATAAAAATATTTGTTCATCACATTACACCCCACATTGTTGGTGAGGTTTAGAACTTCTAAGAACCAAAAACTCTTCTTGTAAGCCAAAATCTATTCGTCACATTACAGCCTAATTCTTGCTATTGTCATTGTTTGCTAATGAATTGTGCGCGCTGCTAATTTATGAGTGCTATGGAGATTATGTCACAATCTCATAGGAGCATCTTCACTCCATACTCACATAGGTGATTTCATCAAGTGTATATAGATGATAATCAAAACACAAAGGATTCGTTTCAAATGCTTATTAGGTCAATCACAAGAGCGATATCAAAAAAAGCTTAAAGAGAGCTTTCAATGGGCTTGTGAAGATGTTTATTTGGGCTAACCCATTTTTTAAAGAAGAACCCAAATCAAATAATGTATTTGAAGGAATTTAAGCTAACAAGGAAGTTCAAAAGTCCAAAAATATCATCATGGTTATTGATGGAAATAATCCTATGATTTTAGTATTAAAAGGACTTGAGAAAATCAAAGTTGTTGCTCTATATTTGTCCATAATTCATGCACAATCAAAGGGCTTTATTTTGGAATGTTTTGACATTGCAAGTTTGTATGACTGCCATTTCTTATGCAAGTCATTAGTTAGTTGTCCAATTAGTTTATTATGGTCAAAATATCATGGTTAGGTGTTCAATAGGGAAAAGAGTAAATTATCTTCATGTTGCTATTTTCATTTTAGAAAGATTTGCTTTATGACTTGCTTTATTAAATTAGAAAGTCTTGTTTTCCAAGTCAAAGTAGCAGTTGTTGTATTTGATTTAGAAAGTTTGAAGTCTATATATACCCCCTTATTATAGTCTTTGGGAAGAAATTGATGAATAAAAATTCTTTTGTGAGTTTTTCTTCACTTATGGTTTTTGTGAGAACTTTCGAGCCTATTAAGGTTAATTCCTTATAGTATTCAAACTTACGGCTCTTGGTTATTTTATTATGAGGGGGATGGGGTTACTTTCCTTTGTTCTTATGGCTTTTGGTTCCATTATAACGAGGGGCCAGGAGAATCATTAGGCAGTCTTGCTTACGACTCTTGATTCAATATAGTCTTCAGGGACCGAAGCCATATTTAGATCGTGTTTGAAGATCCTTGGGTAATCTTAACAATTGGTGGATCTTGAAACACAAAACAATGAGGTTCGCATCATATACTGCATTAATACACCATCTATAAGGGATATGAAAATCATTAAGAACATTAGTTCATCCTCACATATAATGCAGTCTAGCACTTCTCATCTTGGAATGGACAAAATTAGTAGTGCTAAGCCGGAATTATCAAGTATTTGTTATTACTCATATGAACCTTATTCATTAGGATTTCCCATCATAATGGTGGGGTTACTATCACTAATAATTTCTCAGGTAGAAACAGATTCATTCCCCCTCGATGTTTCATTCATTATCTTTCTTCCCAAATGATTAGTTAGAGGATCAACCAAATTCATTTCTGACTTCACATAACCAATGGATGCAATTCCATCTTTTAGCAGCTACTTAACCACATCATGTCTTGAACGAATGTGTCTATTTTTACCATTGAAAGTCTTATTCTTTGCAATGGCTATTGCTGGTTGGCAATCATAGTGCATAGACACGGAAGGTGTTGGTTTTATACCCAATAGAATACTTGGTAAGAAGCTTTTCAATCACTCAGCTAATGGCCCGTCAACTCCAAAGCAAGAAACTTTGACTCCATAGAGGATCTAGCAATTATAGTCTGTTTGGCTAACTTCCAAGTAATTGCACCACCACCAAGGGTGAATACATAACCACTAGTGGATTTTGTCTCATCTGAATAAGAAATCCAATTAGCATCATTGTATCCTTCTAATACAAAGGGAAATCCACTATATCAAATATCAGAACTCATGGTACCTCTCAAATATTTCATGAGTCTTACTACAACAGTCTAATGATCATGATTTGGATTGTGTATACCTGTTCAATCTACACACAACATATGCTATGTCATGTTATGAAAAATTCTTTAAATGCATCAAACCTCCAATAATTTGTGCATATTTAGATTGAGCCACAAGATCACCTCTATTTTTCCTTAATTGAGTATTGGCATCATAAAGGGTAATCACAGGTGTGACATTATAGAGTCCAAACTTCTTAAGAAGTTTCTCAAACATATTCTTGTAGATTTGTGATATCTTCCATCATTCATATGATTTACTTTGATATTACACTTGCTTCTCATATGTTCCGATCGATTTGAAAGCAAAAGAATTTTGTTTTGTGTACTATAAGACTAGTACAAAAAAATGCATATCATCCATAGAGGCACATAATCACACAATCACCTTCAACAAGCTTTTAAACGCATTTTATTGGTTTGATAACGGAAAAACATCAAAAGTGAAAAAGCAGTCAAATTTCAATAGCCTTTGTTTAGGTGCTTGGTTTAGACCATATAAGGATTTGAGAAGTTTGCAAACTTTGTTTTCTTCACCTGAAACAACTCAACCCTCAAGTTGTACTAAATATATTTCTTCTTCTAATTCACCCATTTAAAAATATTGTTTTAACATTGTTTGATGAATAAGAAGTTTATAAATCAAGCTAAAGCAATCAAAACTCAAATAGAGGAAATTCTTGTTATAGGGCCAAAAGTGTCAAATTAATCAACATTTCCTTTTTGGGCAAAAGTGTCAAAGCAATCAAAACATTTTCTATTAGATCTAACTCTTTTAATCTTCTTATTTAACTGATTTTCAACTTCAGCTTTATATTTTGAAACATGTAAAAGTTTCATCTTTACTCTGAACAATAACTTTAGTATATCTAAAAAAATCATCTGTAAATGTCACATAATCTTTTTACCTCCTCTAGTCATGATTTATTTTAAGTCTCTCAAAATTAAGTATGGTCTAAGCTAAATAAATTTGGGTTTCTCTATATATGGAATGACATGTTTTCTTTGTTATTTTAGATTTAGCACATATTTCACATTTATTCATACATGTATTATTAATGTAAATTAAGCCCAAGATTGTGACGAGGACTGGGCAGGATGCCTCCAGTTTCCACCACCTGAGTGGTCCCAGCTAGTGAAGTCCACGTATACTCTAGGGAAGATACGGGTGGAACCCCCACCATAAGGAAGGAATACTTATATGTATTAATTTAATACCCAATTATACATGTATATATATAAAAACACAACAATTATAAATGAGGTTTCATAAAAGTTTAATACGAATATTGACGTTAAGAGTATTATTAGTTGAGGGGTGCAGTAGAAATGAATAAGTCGATACATCAGAAACACAAATGGATAAATCTGATAGAGTCTGAAACATTTTATTAGTGAGGGACGGCGTGAAAGATAAAGCGAACTAGGCCACTACGATAATATGCGGACACAGGAACTGATTTAAAGTGAACAATGTGAGATAATAATTAATTGGCATAATTTATAAGGAAAATAACATTTTTATATTTGCAGTAGTTCTTACTCTCAAAACGCTTAGTTCACTATTTGTAAAGTTCCGGTTTAAAAACATTTATAAAGCCGTTTTCTGCATCCAAACATGCTCGCAGTCATGCTCCACAAATAGGCCGACACAATGTTAAGAAAACCATAATCTGCACTGTACACAACATAAGCCAAGCACAAAACATGTATAGCCATTAAGTAATAAGATAACTTTGAAATGCACCAAATCATGAGTATTAAAATAGTTATACTATATTTAGAGAAACAAAACATGTCATACCACGTACCGTCGCAAAACCGTCGGTGGCCAGGCCTCGCGATGCCGTGACAAGTAATGAGCGCGTGGTTACACGACCATCACGTGGCAACTAGCAAACCTCGGTGGGCCGTATCACGTGGCAGCTAACAAACCTCCAAGTGGGCGGCTATGCGTGGCGCTAACGAAGCCTCCCGGAGTGGGCCAGGCCATCCGCGTAAGCACTAACAAACCTCAGGCCAGCCGTCATCACGTGGCACCCTAATAAACCTCGAGTAAACACGGCCATCACGTAGCCGCGCAAATAGCACTCGGAGTAAACTTAGCGTCGCATTAAAGCGTATCAGCACTCCCGGGTAAGCACGGCCATCAACGTCTTAACAAGCGCCAGGTGAACACATCCGTCACGTAATCTAATAATCCTCAGGAGTAAACCGGCCGTCACGTAAGCAGCTAATAAACCTCGGGTAACGCCATCACGTGGTAACCAATATAAGCAGTTAAAACATGAATCTATTTCAGCAATCTGTAGTATTAGAGTCGGTCGTTAAAATCTGAGGTCAGCTTTCTTACTTGATAATTTTTAAAGATAGTTTTAAACTTGATCAGTGTATAAAATATCCAAACACAGCGAAATTCGTCCACGAAGCAACGAGTAAAACTTGCAAATAATTGAAATGTTGACCGAGTCCATGAAATAATAACTTGTTTTATAAAGAAATAGAAAATCATGTTTGAATGCAACCAACCATCTAATCAAAGCGGTATATAGGTAAAGTATTTTATCACCGATGATATATCAACATAATACCCCGAATCATTTAAAAGCATATAAACCGCTCCTGATTTATAAGCGCTCAGTCATGTTCATAAATTAGATCCGACGTGATATGAGTCATGTAATATAAATAAAACAGTTCAGAGCTCAAATAGCGAGCAAGCAACGTTGGAATACCACAGAAGGCCTTAGAATAATTTTAGAACTATGAAACCATCCCAATTTGACTCAAGCGAGGTCCAATTACCACAGTGTACCCCTCCCTCAGACTAGATACAAAATTGGGGCTTTGCAGAAATAATTTAAATTGAGCGAATCGATAATTCTAAAAACATCCGATTTCACTAATCTGACTTCAATTTTGCAAATTTGACCAATGAGTTACTCTATTTCGATCAGGCTTCTCGGTAATTACGAAACAACCTAAAATGGAAGCTTAATAAGCGATGTCCAAGATTTACAAGCGGCATATCGATGGAAAGCCGAGACCAGGAACTCGGTAGTACCATTACCTTGGTCAGCGGTGTTGTAGTGGCCGGAAAAACCTGATCTAAGCGTAGATTTTGTTTCAGCGTAACTGGCAGTCACGAAATATACAAGGACCCGCGTAGATGAGTTCGAAGGTCAAATGATAGAAAAAAATAAATTGCTCGAAAAATTTCGCTTCCGAGAGTATAGGAAAAATGGTAGGAAATCGCAAAACTTAAGTGAAAAATCGGTCACGGCCGCCGTCGGGTTCGTAGAGCCGGATCCGGCGGCGTCAGGCGAGCGGATTGGCCTTGAGAATTTTACGGTAGGCATCGTCCGTGATGTGCACCTGGTGGTGGCGGCGTCATCGCGATAAATCCGGCCGGTGGTGCCTCGTCTGGTCCGATTTCTCAGGCGCGCAGGTGGCTACTCGGCCCAAAAGGTGTTCCCGGTTTGGAGAGTTTTCTCTTAGGGTTTAGGGGCTGAAGTGTTGTTTTGAGGCTAGGGTTTTCATTTGGTATCACAAGCTATGTTTATATAGGGTCTAGAGGTCACTTTCGGGTAAAAATCCCGGTGAGAACTTGGAGCCCAGTGATAAAGTCTTTCTTTACATTGAGCTTAGCAGGCGTAACTTTTTATCAGTAAGTCGGGTTGTGACGTTTGTCTATGGCTAAATATCGACGAGGCATACGAAATGGTGTGCTTGGATTAACTTAAAACTATTTCCTCCTCGAAAAAGTCGAAAACAGTCGGCTTGAATTGGCTTAGTGGCTTGGTCAAACTCGTATTATTTGGTGAGGTCATTTACAATCCTACCCCCTTAAAAGAAAATTTAGGTCACGAAATTCTGCAATGTCATGGAAGAGGTGGGGTCTTGGCTCATGTTGGTCTTCAGCTCCCAGTCGCTTCCTCGACTAGGTGGATTCCTCAAGAAAGGACGCCCCATTTAAGGATATTGTCTTTGTTCTGAAACTCGCCTCTTTTCTACCGAATGCGCCTTGTTTGCTCCTCGTTAGGATAGAGTCATCCCTCGACTCGATCGCAGTGTCTCCCGACACGTGTAAGGGATGCGGAATATACTTCACGTAGCATGGAGATGTGGAACACATTATGGACTCGAAAGCTCACTCAGAGTGAAGTCTAATCTATAAGCCCTTTGGACCTACCCTCTCCTTGATCTCAAAGGTCGATGTAGCGAGGACTTAATTTCCTCGCTTTCCAAAGCGTGCCACGCCCTTCCCGAGAGAGAGTTTTAGAATGGTCGATCCTCGACCTCAAACTCAAGATCCTTAGAATCATCCATAACCCAAGTAATTAAGTGAAAGCGTATCTTCGACCTTTGACAAGCTAAGGTTGGCGCAAAATCTTTCCATACTCAAAAACCTAGGTGCAACTTTCATGTCACGCCGGTTGGTCTCTTACCTACATCTAAGGTGGAGAGGAAACAATGGGGGATGAGTTCGGCCAATTCAGTGGTGAATCACTACAATGTCTTTCATGCAAGCATTCGATTATGCATAATTCAAGATATCTCAAAACATGGGTTTCACGAGATAATAGGTTGATGATGGGGAAACACATGAATGCAATCTTGCCACCATCCTGACCCCTCGTCGATATTTCTTTTAGGCTTTCACGAGAATTTAGACAATCATCCAAGGCAACGACCAGGTGTTGCGGGACTTACACCCATGAGGATTGCCCGATCAGGTATGTCGTGACCTTTGCGGGACTCTGACCCGGGGAACTAGTCATCGTCAGGTGTCCACGCTACATAAGTGCGGACCTACGCACAGTCAGCGGAATGGTACGAGTGCATGGCGTGACATTAGCGGGGAAAGGTATAAGATCTACTTTCCTTAGATTCAAATGTCATGAGTCTCGAAGTCAAAACTGAGAGGCTACTCAGTGCGAATAACAAATTAGCAGATTGGCCAAGCTCTCATGTCAGTGTCACATAAAAATTACTTTTTCGAGTAGTCTATTACTTTATCACCACTCGGCTTCGCATATATCTTATACCTTACGTATAAACGCGATCCCCAAGTACTCTCTTGCCTTCACCCAGGATCAGCATTCATGGCACTCATTTATTAGAGTTACCTGAATGGCCTTTTCAACATAAATCACCTCTTGTACTCATCTATATTCTTCGTTTTTGAAGATAAAGTCTTGGAGTTCTTTCCCGGCCAGGATCACCGGTTGGAGCAAAATGTCAGTTATGTTTAAGAAATCTGTATTTAGTATGTAGCATCCATTCGCAAAAATGCAAGAATTTATGATTTTTCCCCCTCTTTATAAGTTTATCGTCGATCCAAATAAATGCATCAGCTGGCTCACATTCGACCCGAAACATGTAGCAGCATGCTTAAATAAGAATCCAGAACTTTGAACTCATCATTAAACCGATCTAAGGTTGGGATGGAAATCCTAACTTCGAAAGTATTCATGAATCGTATCCTACATGCAAATCCTCAAATCCTTACCTGATACTTAGGGATTAGGGTTTATACTCACATCTCATTAGTCTGGGTTAGGAGGAATTTCCCATGACAATGCTAGAAAAAAGAAAATATTTAAAGAATCGAACCTTATTATTTTACCTTTTTTGGCTCGATCTCATTTCACCAGTCAATGATAGAGTGGGAATTCGCACGGTATTTTTTGAGGAACCCTTCTATGAACCTACGGTGTGCCGCTAATCCACGGAACTCGCTTCTCTGTCACCAGTAGTTGGTTGCTCCCAGTTTGCCCACTGCTTCTACTTTTCACGAGATCCACCTAAATGCCATTAGCGAAACTACATGTCGAAACCTGGCTCGATGACAAAATTCTCTATCTTTGAACGCTGTCTATTAGTATTGCTAAAGTGCTGACACGAACGAATGTCTCGTGTTCAACTACTTCTCGAGTTCACGAATATCGTCGATGAAACCTTGATAGCAATCCCGATCTAAGTATGGAGCGGAAGACTTCGGTTCATTAAATCATGAAAGGCTCTTGGGCATTGGTGGTCAGAAGAAGACATCATTAGAAACTCATAACGCCCTGTCGTCTTGAATTCAGTGTTTGGGAATGTCAGATTCACCCCAATCCACCCCAACTAATGGAACCACGACCTCGATCCCTCTTTCAGAACACTCTTGCACCACAGAGTGATCAAATAGTCATCAATCAGAAATGAAGGATATTAGTTCACGAATGGTTGTATTCAGTACTATGCATAGTTTATCTGTGGCCTTAAATGCGTGGGGAAGAAGAAACTAATCAATTTCAAGGATAAGGTTAGGAAGGGTATACAAAACCACTGGATGAGTTGCACGGCCCAATGTACAACCCGAGGAATTTGAGCCTAGGCTCGATCTGTGACGGGACCCAGGCAGGATACCCTCCGGATTTCGTTGGTCGCACAGTGAAGTGCTTGTATACTCCTAAAGGAGATACGGTGGAACCCCTTCATAAGGAAGGGAGTAACAAGTGTATTAATTTAATGTGCTCGTGTATATATAAAAACACCAACTGATTACCGTGAGGTTTAATAAAAGTTTAATCTGAATATTCGAGGAGCGTTAAGGTATTATGGATTTAGAATTACAGTAGAAATGAATAAAGTCAATACATCAAACACAAATGGATAAATGCAATGAGTGCGACGGTGTGGCGGGAGAGCGACGTCGAATCATTGTGAATAGATACTACGATAATAATGCGGACTGGGAACTGATTTAAAAAGCAAATAATGTGAGATAATAATCTCAGGTGGAGTGGCATGTTATAAGGAAAATAACGTTTTTATATTTGCGATGGTTAACCTGCTCCAAAACCTTCAGTTCACTCTTTGTAAAGTTAAGTTTAGAAACATTTCACAAGCGACTTTTCTTGTCCAGTGTGTACAGTCATGCTCACAAATAGGCCGACACAATGTTAAGAAAACCATAATGCACTTGTACCTGACATAAGCCAAGCGTGAAACATGTATAATGAACTAAGTAATAAGATAACTTTGAAATGCACGAATCATGAGTATTAAAATGGTTATCTCCTCTCATTTGAAGCAACGTGTCAGTACTGGCATCACCGTGATCATAAGCCAGGTCGGTAAAGCCCAGGCCCTCGATGGCAAGTAATGGTAATGGGCGCAGTGGTTACGCCCAGAGCCGTCGCGTGGCAAGCTAACAAGCCTCCCGGTGGGCCCCGGCCGTCACGTGGCGGCTATGGCCCTTTCCGGGGCTGACCGTGCATCACCGTGGCACCTAATGAAGCCTCAGGAGTAAACTGGCCATCCACGTGGCACTAAATAACCTCCCAGGGTGGCCCCCAGGCGATCGCGTGGCGGCTATCAGTACTCCAGGATGGCTTCAGTAGTCAGCGTCATTGTTAACAAGCCTCAAGTGAGCACTTGTCGATCACGTGTCATACAATAATCATAGGATGGCCCAGAGCCGTCATGTGGCAACTAATAACCTCCAGGGTAACTTAGGCCATCAACGTGGTAATATATATAGTTACTACCACTGAAATTACGCACCCTTGATACAGGTATTAAGTCGAGTCATAAAATCACCAGAGATCCACCTTTCTTTTAACAATAATTTTCGAGATAGTTTACGAAACCCGTCAGTATCTTTCAGAAATATCGACATTTTTGATTCATCCATGACAATTCGAAACTTGCAAATAATTGAAATGTTATTAGAAGTCGCGTGAAATAATAAACATTTTATCACGAGAAAGCGAAAATCATGTTCAGATATGACCATTCATCTGTCAGAAGCGTATATAGGTAAAAGTATTTATCGCGATAGATATGTATTGTAATCTGCGTCGTTTAAAAGCATAAGCGATTCGCGGGTATAATGACTGGTCGCGGCCTGCGGGGTCGTCCCAGAAGCGGCGTAGTCTTGCCCGTAATATAAAATAAAACAGATTTAGGCTCCGATAAGCTGAGACGACAACATTGGAATCTCTGAAGGCGCCAGAATAATTTTATTATGAAGCGATCGATTGTTCAAGCGGTCCAGATTCTGCTGATGTGCCCTATAGGCGATCATAAATTGGGGCACTCACACGAGAAATTAAATTCACCGAGGAATTAGGCAGATCAGTAATTCACTATGTCCAAATTATTAATATGAAACTTGATTTTGCCAAATTTGTGCTCGGTGCTATTTAGTCGAAACACCGGTAATTAGAAACAGCGCAAAAATAGGCCTAGCCGGCTTGATGTCCAAAATTCTGAAAATGGCATGTCGATGGCGAGGCAGGGGCTACGTTGATGCAATTCACGCCCGATCGACAGTCGTGGTGGCCGGAAAACCTGATCTAAGCTTCGGCCGATTTTGTTTTCAACGCCAACTTCCAAACGGTGCGAAATATGCAAAAGGGACCACGTAGATGAGTTCGGAAGGTCAGAAAATGGTGAACAAGCTATGGGGTGGCCTGGTGGCGGAAAATGGCCGGAAATACAAGTAGGTGAAAAATCGGTGCAGCCGCCGTCAGGTTCGCCGGCCAGATCCCGGCGCGTCCGGCGGCGGTTGGCCTTGAAATTTTACGGCCGGCATCGTCAAGCGATGCTTCCTAATTGGTCCGGCGCGTGTCACCGGTAAATCCGGCCGGTGGTGCCTCGTCTTGTCGAGTTTCGCGGCGCGCAGGTGCCTCTCGGCGGGGTGTTCCGGTTTGGAGTTTCTTGGGTTTTTGGGGCTAAAGTGTTGTTTTGGGCTAGGGTTTTTCGTTTGGTATCATGGTATGTTTGCCATAAGGTGCAGGAGTCGGCTCGGGTAAAAATCAGAGACGAGCTTGGGTGGTGATAAAGTCTTTCTTTGTTGAATTCTATGGCCCATGCTTTTTATCAAGTAAGTCAGTTGTGACGATCCGTACCTGTCTATGTTCGTATCAGCCAGGCTCTGAAATAATGTCTTGAGATTAACTTAAAACTATTCTCTCGAAAAAGTCAAAGCAGTGTTTTAATTGACTTGAGGTGGCTTGAGTGACTCGTATTATTTGGTACGGGTCATTACATTTTGCATTTTCTTAATATTAGAAATACTAACATGTTCTAATCTAGCATGCCACATATCAATAGAATCAATCAAGCAAAATATGCAATTTCATTCATAACTTTAGAAACATCAAGTACAAAAAGTCCCTAGTTACAATACCCTTTGCCCACAAACACATTATTTTTTGTCATATTCAAATGACACTTTAACCCCACCTTTTCCAAATAGAGCAACATAGATCGAATTTGCTCTAATATTGGGTACATGAAGTACATCATTGAGAGCCAAGGTCTTGCTAGATGTGAGCCTAAGAAGAACTTTTCCTTTACCAAGAACATTTGCAGTTCAAGAATTACCAAGATAAACACGTTCTTCTCCTTCCCTTACTAGAGGGTAGAAATTAAGCAGCATTTATTAGCACAAATGTGCCTAGTAACACCAAAATCTATCACCCATTCTTTCACATTGGCCACAAGACAAACTTGAGAAATGACCGTAGCAATTATGTCATCTCCTTCAACCAAATTTGCCTTTGGTTTAGGAGGATTGTCAATTCCCATTCTTCTCCTACATTGAGGTCCATGATGACCTGACTTTCCACACACAAAACAATTTCCTTTCTTTTTGAAAGTAGGGTTAATAGGCTTTGGGCATGAAAATCAGGTTTTTTGTTGTTATACCTTCCATTTTGCTTGTGAAATTTGCCTTGAACTAAGTTTTCCCTTGAAGTCATTTGCATCGCCTTTGCATCTTTGAGTTCCTTCCTATTCATGTCCTCAATGATGATGTGTGTGATAAGGTCTACAAGTGACAGTTGCTTGTGCTTGTGTTTCAATTGTTGCTTGTGGTCGCTCCATGATTAAGGCAATTTTTCAATGAGCAGTCTAGCCACAAACTCCTCTTGCAGTGTGATATTTTCGGACTTGAGATCCTTAATTAGCTTATGGTACTCATTGATTTGTACCTTGATGTCTTTGTCCTCCATCATCTCCCATTTGTAATATTTTCTAATTACAAATTTTTGTTTGCCATCATCTTCAGCAGTGTATTTGTATTTGGTAACCATGGATTCCCAAACCTCCTTTGCCTCCTCGTAAGAACAGTAAACATCAAACAACTCATTAGAAAGGGTGGTCAAAATTGTATGTCTACAAACCTTGTTGGCATGAGTCCAAAGCTTAAGTTGTTTGGAGGATGATTCAGTAGACTTAGAGTCTGAGAGCGCGAATACGACCCCATGCATGCCTAGGATAGAAAAAATCCGTTCTTGCCATCTCTTAAAATTAGATGTGGAAATGAGCAGCATACCCAGTGGTAGAGAGGTGGAGTTAATTGAATGCAATGGGTAGTAGCACCGGTAGGCCGGCCCCATAATTCTTAAGATTGTTATAAAAAATTGATTTGAGAATTACTTGAGACATGTAGGAACACTGTCCTTAAGGATTATTTCGACACAATAGGAATTAGGAATAGAAGAAATGCGAAAAATCCCCATAGGATTCAACAGCTTCTTCCGTAGGAAGAGTGAGTATGAAGAAATTTTTGGAAAACCAGAAAGGTTGTTGAACACAGAGAACGAGAAGAAGATGAAGAATGTATCTCATAATGTTCCAAAATATTTTAAGATATATTAGAAAAATATTAACGTTAGTGGAAGAGAGAAAAGACGAGAGAATTTACTAAATCGTGAACAAAAAGTGAAGGAGAGGAAGTAGGAAGGAAAAAGTCTTTAACAGACCAAGTCAAGGTAGGATAGTTTTTTAATTTTTTTTTTTTTTAAATATCCTTTAAAAATACATCATTATATTCATCTACAATCTGTGAAAAAATTAATTTCATCCAAATTTTGAGAAAATTAATGTTTAAATAAAAATAATTATTAATGTATAATGCATGCAACTACAATAAATAGGAATGAGCTAGAAATGTATCAATAAATAATAAAATCCAAAAGTTTATTAAATTTTATCATACTTTTAAAGGCCTTATTCTAACACCAAATTTGATGCATCATTAAAGACAACACGACCTCTTGACCTATGTCAGCATATCATCTTAATTTTAAGGCCTATTAATACATTATCTTAACTCTGGGACTTCTATTTTAGACCATCTAATTTCTTCTCAAAGACTCTTTTAAAGATGTGCTTATCGTAAGGTGTGTAAATTTTTTTAAAGAAAACTCTCGATTAGAAAGCGTCATTAAAAATATCGGTTTTGAATATGTCGATGCAGATTTTATAATGGATATTTTTACATAATTATCAGTAAAATAAAAAATTATATAAAATTCATGGAAATAATTTTGAAAATTATTTGAATTTCTATAGTTTACCTAAATTAAATTTATTGAAACTATTCATAGAAATTAAGTTATTTCTATTTATAAAATTTTAGTGACCATATTTTAAATTGACATTAACTTATTTTAATAATTAATTTTCTAACAAAAATGATATTTTTAAGATTATATTAATATTCTATCTTATTAAAATTATATATATACTTTATTTGTCAAATTAATTTCAATAGATATGCTTTTTTGTATTTTTATAAATTAAAAATATTAATGTGAAAAAATAAAAAAATAAAGTGATAGTAAGAAAATCATACGAAATATACAATATTAAAAATATAATCTAATTAAGTTGAATTTATTGAATAATGTAAAATAAATTATGGAATATAATATTTTATGATTTTTAAAAAAAATTAATGAATTTAACTTATACTAACCATAGCTATTTTCGTAGCACATCAGTGTTTCTCAGAAATTGTTAGAAACTAAGGTGGTGGAGACTTTTCCATCAAACTTTTTTTTTTTTTCCTTTATTGATTTCGATCCCCTTCTTCATTCTTCACTGCCCTAAGTATGAGCCTCCGCAGCCTGAGAGCAACAAACACGCTCATCAAACCCTCGACATAACAGTAGCATATAGGCATCACCACCTCCAACGATGGCAACACCTCCGATTAGAAATAGGTTTTTCCTCGAAATTTTGTCCAAATTGGTTGAAATTTGCATAAATTCTTATCTTTGAATTTCAAATTGGGATGCGTGTGCTTCACACGCAATATTGTTGTCGATAAATCGGATAAATTCCGATATTTCATCGATATTATCAATATATTGACAGTATTTCATGCAAACGATAATCGATTTTGTTTACCGATATTTCTTTGATATATCCACGATGTATTGCATTTATTTCAGCATGAATTTAAAGTTTATGTATGTTTAAAATATTGAGTAGCATAGAAGCAAAGATAAACGTGTACAATCAAGTAATAATGTAGAACTATGGCTCACGTGTCAACTTTGTCAACTAAGAATTTATTACAAGAATTAAGATGTCTTCTTTGACCAGCCAAGCAATCATACATACACATTGCTGACTTCATCTTCTTACTTGATATATAAGAATTTATTAACTCATTGCACAACTCTGATGTATAATTATTGGTAATATGGGTTGAGTTTAATGCTTCAGTCCACTTTAGCTCAATTTTATAAAAAGTTGGATTGTGAAATTTAAGATTTGAATAAAATCGAATTCGAATTAACCCGACTCATTTATGGCGAGTATGGGTTTAGTTAGTTGATCAAGAAATCTTTATTTCATTCTTTTATTAACTAACTTAGTAATTGAAATTTTGAATATTCATACATAAAATTCGATATTTTGATTAAAGCATAAAATCGAATATTGCTTTTGTCGATGTTTTAAAATAGGATGGTGGTGAAGCAGGAAAAGTTAGGTTCACGAGTTCCTTTAGTCGAACGATGTACAAATATAAATAATTCAAATATATAATTTATATTTATTAAAATTTAAAATAATTATAAAAATGGTAATTTTTATAAATTTGGCGGCGTCTATTTGTTCTTAGCGTTTTTTACTATAAAAATCACGAGATATCATATTTCTAATAATATAAATATTACATTTTCATAATGTAAAATAACATATCTTATCAAAATTCAAAACCTTATTATTCTACTTCTACATATCAGTAATAAAGTAATAATGACATAACTATTAAGTTCAACACATATAGATTACACAACATATGAATATATAATCAAAGTTTCTCATATTAATAAGTTCATACATAAAAGTCAAAATACTAAAATGCATGTCTTCATTCACTTTGAAAATTAGGATGTGAAAAGTCAAATTGATTATATGGAAAATTAAAGTTCTCTAAATCAACTCTTTCTAACGTCACACCACCATCGTCCACATCATCTACAAAAAGACGAGGAATATGTATCAATAAAAAATCATTTTTAAAGTAAAATAACAACAATTTAAAATAAGTTTAATAAGTTATTCTAACCAATTTGAGTTGCTGAACTTGAGCCTTCAACTTCTATAGGAAGAGATCCTTCCTCATACAAAGATTTTTCCATTTCTTCAAAGATCTAGCTCTCCAGTTCATCCTCATCAATAATCCAAAATTCAGTTTCAGCGATACATGCATAGTCAATAGGATCATAGCTTCTTTTCTTGTTGTAAAACCTAAAAAAGAAAAACATGTGATTATTCATATCTATCCAAATAAAATTCATAATCAAACTAACAATATAGATATTACTCAGATTTTCAACCACAAATTGCCAATGAATGTATACAAGATCATTAAGCCTTTATGTTCCAATACGTTCCTCTTTTTGGTATGTACTTTCAAACCACGGTGCAATTCCTTTCACGAAGATGATGAAGTTTTGTCACGCGAATCCAGGTTACGACCCGATTAGGATCGGCAAAGTTCGGAAATCTGAACTCATTGGGGCTAACTCACGCATTTTTTTTTTTTTTTTAAAACCCATCTGCAGTACACAGTAGGTATGGCCCACATCATATATAATCAAATATCATGTACATATCAAGAAAGACTACCACTTAGGGTGGTGTCCGTCAAAATCTAAACATCTATAAGCGGGTCACAAATACAAAATTGTACTTTTACTTATACGAATCGAGGCGCGGAACCTAACATGTAGTGAACCCTTACAGTGTGTTGGCGAAATTTCGCCATCTTGAGATCAATTTCTTGATGTCTTCCATAAAGCCACTTTTGCGGATTAAAAACCCCGTGCTAGCTTTTCACGCTTAGTGGGAGGCATGTATATAAACTTATATTGAAATCTGCATCATTTAATGAATCACGAAGTAAACTATAAACGAGAAGCAGGATATCAAAATCATCATGAATTCATATAATCCAGGTATATAACAGGTCAAATCATATTAGACAAACTTAGACATATACAATGGCAAAGGCATCCAAATTCATCTCTTTTACATAACTCATGATTTTCGGAATTCGGGTCGGGTTCCTATTCGGTAATCATCGAAATAATTAATCTACTTGTACCTTGTGACACTAACAGAATGCTTATGTCTCCCATAGGATCATATTTATACTTATTCAGTTCATATAAAGCGGTGCGGAGCTTAGACTTGCAACAATCTTATACTTACCAGGGAATTACACTTATGATAGACTTATCCTTATTGGATCTTATACTCATGGCAGTCGGATCTTATTCTTATTCAGATTTCTCGTATATTGTATTGATCTTATTCATATACGTATACTTATCAGCTCATACTTATTTCGTCTCCGTAGGATTACGGGAACCTAATATGCTTATCTGGTGCCAAAGCACGTATTGATATTTGGGTCTATCTCATATCTCAGTAGGAGTTCTAGCTTATACTTATCCTACGGGTTACACTTGTCGAGAATGCAGTAGATATCACGAGGATTACAGACGTGTCTTAGTTTACGGAACTTAATCTTATCTGGAATTACCCTTAGTACTACTTGATCAAATGTTTGCTACGATACCAGCATTGTTGGTATCATATTAACTCAGTCCTAGGTTAACGTATGCCTATACTCCTTGGGAGTGATGCGAAGTAGGTACTGCGAGGAGTTTAGCCTCCCTTATCTTACGGATCTTCTGCGCGGCACTCTGAGTTTATTCTGGTATTTGGATCTTATCACAGTATTACGAGACATATGTATGTATTTCGGATTTTATACATGCCTCTGGGAAAGCTTATACATGTATTTGGATTTTATACATGTATTACAGTACTGCATCTTCTGGAACTTATCTTTGATTCTTACGGAACTGCCTCTTTTGGTCTTACGGAACTTATCTGCCCGGGTATTTAGGATCTTATCAGTGTGTTCACAGAACTTATACATGCATTTGGATCTTACATAATATATTCTGGAACTATGTTATCTTCACCAGACTATAGTTGTGTGCGGGACTATTCTTGTCTTACAGGATCTTATACTTTCTGAGCTGATTCTTGTATTTGGATCTTATTCTTTGCGAAAATTGCAGTAGGTACGATAAGTCGGAATAGATGGGATCATATCATATACAAGATTCGAGGACCAGGACTTATCTGATTACCTGCTCGGTATGGACATTAATCTGGTCTGAGATCATAAATGGTGCATACTTATTTTGGGATCGAGAAATTACCCTTAGGTGCTGCGAACTTGTACTTGTTCACGTACAAAGTACACAGTAAGAATTTTCTGGGCATATACTTATTCATGCGTGCGAGGTACCCTTAGGTACTACTAGACTTATACTTGTTTCACCGATACGGGAGTACCCGTAGAGTACCCCTCTTTGGACTTACTATATTCGGACCTCCGTAGGAAGTTGAGTTCTTCAAATACAGGAGTACCCGTAGATACAATGAGAACTTAAACGTGAATCTGGGTACGCATTAGGTACTACGCAAATCTGAGGTACCCGTAGGTACTCTGAGTATATCTGAAGGTACGTAGATGCGTTCGGATCTTTACCATATTCGGTTCTTTATTCTTGTTCGAGTCTTATCGCCTGTTGTTAGATTACCTAAACCGTGTATCACGGAATGGTAGGACACGGCCTGATAAGTACCCGAAGGTGCAGTCTGGAATCGGAGAGTGCCGTCGCACTAATCCGGAGAGTGCCGAGTACTAGTGTGTGCCGAAGCACTGGTCGGATAATGTCTTAGAAGCACGATTAGGAGGAATCTTGGTAACGCTGTCGAGGAGAGTCTTAGGAATCTTGAATGTCTTGGCGCGGTCGGAGAGTGTCGTCGCACTAATCGAGAGAGTGCCGGGAAGTACTAATGTGCGAAGCACGATCGAGAGAGTGCCGTGTCATTGATAACTGAGTGCTTAGAGCAGATTTTACAATTATATGAGACAATAACTTACTATCTTATAGTAGAGCATTATTAGCCACATTATCACGTTCATGGTCGTATTCCAAATCTTTTGGTAAGGTATGATGAGCATGTAATCACACCTTAATGTATATTCTTATTCTTCTAGATCGTCACCCAGGAATTGGAATCAATCCGAAATCGGATCGTCAAGCTAAAGTTATGGCATTTCATGCAATGGTCCAGTTCTGTTACGAGGATAGTTTGCGATATTAATTTTCCAATACATTTTCTCCATATTTAGCGCTGGATTGTGTACTCCCTTTAAATCTAAGGTGATAATGGTTCATTTCAATTGGAATCACCAATCGGAATGTAAAGCTCAGGATCATCCTCGGTACTCTATAATCAAGCTGATGCAGGAAATGGGCCCGCACAACCCACTTTGAGTGAATTTTAAGCTATCTAGAGTCCAGAATTTGGAGATACCTATAAAATAGGTTTTGTTCTCATGAAGTCTAGTTTACGTAGCCACTTGGAATCCTCAGATCGGATAAGAAATGAGCAAGTTATGGCTAAATTCTAGCGGTCAGAACAGAATAGTGTGATTAATACCGAGTAGAACCCTGGGTTCTCTGGTGGGAACCTGGCCAAAAATGACGGAACCGAGTTGTACCGGTGGAACTTCAGCTTGTACCGGTGAAGACACTTCGAGAATGCCCCGGAGATGGGTGTTTTCTCACATTTTTCCCTTATGTTTCAACCCCATTAAACTCACTGCCTCATAATCACTTCAAGATCACTTCAAATTCATCTTATAATCCACTTTTCTACTCAAATTCCTCCTACTTCTTGTCTTCTTTCAAAACTTTCCATTAATCTCTCGATATCATTCTAATGGGGTTACCACCCATATACACACCAAGTACCAAGATTTGTTAAGAGATCAAAACCAGTAGCTTCAGTCCTCTTTCATTTAACATGTATCGACCCGAAAGGGGATTCTATACCTACCTTGTTCCATATGGGGTTTTACCAACCTAATTTCAAAGTCAAGGTTAGAATGAATTCTAACAAAACCCTAGCTTTTGGAGACAAGCTATTAACTAAACCAAGCCTTAGAATTCCATAATCCATACTTGAATTCAGTTTCAATACAAAAACTAAAGTTCCATACCTTTTTGGTCCTCCATCTTCTTCCTCTTCTCTTCTTCTCTCTTCCTCTCTCTCTCTACGTTTTTTTTTTCTCTCAAATGAGACCAATTTTTGGTCTTTAAAACATGGATTTGTTAAGGCCATGTTTGGCCCTCCAAATAAAACCCATTTTTGGGTTAACTTCCTCTAATTGCAATTTGGCCCATGAATTCTTCCCTTTTTGAAATTCAACTTATGCATATTCTAGTTTAACCCCACATCTTCCTCTTTTATGACTTTCATATCTTTTGCAAAATTACAAGATTGCCCTTGTATCTTATACTCGGGTTTTCTCAATTTATTTCCGAAATTCCTATTTAGCTTATAATATACCACACACAGTCAAGAAAACTCTTAAGTTATATTTTGAGATACAAGTTTAGGCTCCGATATTTGAATTACTTGACTTTTGCAAATTTAGAGCCTATATCCATGTAGCCTCCACCATTCATCTAGTTTTCATTACACATAAAAAATGACAAAAAAAATCATTGGTAAGTTTAAAAATATAACAATCTATATTTTTAAGTACATCGGTATATATTAAAGTGTAACTACTTAAAAATAAGTTAATAGATCAAATTATGATTTACCAGGTTGTAGTATTTAAGGTGAAGAATATGCAAGCTCTCTTCCAAAACTTTCTAATCGATCACGAGTAACTAACTCATTCATCACTTTGTTTTGCCTTAGATGACTTTTTGATCTGATAATGTCCATAACACACCTCAAATGACTTAGAAGCGTCTTAAAAGTTTCTTGATCCCTTATTGAAAACATGGAATTGTAATAAGCTGCTAAATGAATGCTTTTGAGAAGTTGTTCATCCCAACGTTGCTTTATGATATTTGTATAAGGCTTGTATAGTCTCTTGTTATGATTAAACAGTTTCTTGATGCCCAAACACATCGAAGGCCTTTCATCGAAGGCCTTCATACACACTCTATCTCATGAGTAGCACCATCACAATCAACAATACGCAATAAGCGCAGAAGTGGAGCCATGAGTTTCACAACTATGAAGCAATCATTCCAAAACTTGTGGTTTAAGATGATAGAAACCACAACTCTACCTTTATTATCCTTTGAATATCTAGAGTCTGCAAAGAACTTATTAGTCACCAAAGCTTGCAAATCATGTTTGTGATCATGAAGGCTCTTCAATGCAATGAATGTATGTGGCGAGTTGCACTAGGTGTTCGGAGAATCTGTCCATCCTTTTCTTTTTCTTAGCTTGACTTAACAAAGCAACATGATTATACACAAAAATTGTCACCTTTGATGCACGTCTTGCAAGCTCAGCAATATGATCCAACTTACAAATATCCTTAAAGATTAAATTAAGGCAATGAGCTACACAAGGTGACCAATTAATGTGTTTATATTTATGAGAAATCAGTCTTCCTGCAACCATATAATTTTCCGCATTATCAGTGACCATTTGAACCACATTGCTTGGGCTGTCACGCCCCGATTTTCGAGACGCGAGACCAAATACTGGGACTCCTTACCTGATTTTTTTTTTTTTTTTAAAAAGCCGAGGCGGAGTACACAATGGGTATGGCCCACATCTTATATGAGAATCAAAAGAACTACCCACTTGGGTGGTGTCCATCAAAATCTATACACACCTCTTGAGGTCCATTTACAAATACAAGCGAACTTTTACATTTCGTCAGGAGCATGGAACACATGTAGTGAACCCTTACCAAGTGTGTTTGGTTGTATCGGAAGTCTTGAGATGTCTTCTCCTGTTACCTCTGCGGTTAAAACGTCTTTAAGGCTTTCTGACAGTGGGAAACATTCTTATCTGAAACATGCATATACACAATTATAATGATGTATAACCATAACGAGATGTCAAAATCTCATGCATTCATATCATAGACTTATATAAGCATTTATGCTTATCCGGGCTTATGTTCATCACGGGACTCCATTAGGAGATTCTGAGAACTTGATACTATGGAACATCATATAACGGACTTATGTGCGTCGGGACTCCGTGGGAGTTACGAACTTATGTTTATCTTTGCGGGTTGCTTATTCGGATTGCCCGATAGGTACCGCAGAGTGCGGGCGATATCTTTATTATTTCGAGCACATACTTGTCTTCACGAGACTTATCTTTGGTCTTCTGGGCTTATCTTGGTCTTCTGGAACTTATATATGTATTTCGGATGCAGGAGAGTACCCGTGGTACTACGAACATTTCGCGTATAAAAGTACGTAGGTACTGAGCAGTTCATATCACGGAGGTACTCGTGGGGTACCCTTTGGACTTATACTTATCTTACGGATGCGAGGTACTCGTAGGTACTACGAGAACTTGTACTTATTTGCGATCTGAGAGTACGTCGATGCGCTGCCGAACTTAATCAAATACGAAGTACGTAGGTACTCTGGGCTTATCGAGATCATGGCCAGAACTTGCTCGAGATACGGGAGTACGTGAATTTCTGGGAACTAAATCAAAGGCGGGGCGTATTCGGATACGAGGGTTGGCCGGAAAGCGGAACTTATTGAATCTTTGGAGTACTGTGGGTACTACGTAACTTATACGAGAGACGGGGAGTTAATCGGGGGCTAGGAATTGCCCATAGGTACTCTGGAACTCATCGGATCTGGGAAGTACCGTGGTACTCTGAGCTATATCTGAGAGACGGGGACTTGTCGGATGCGGGGAGTGCAGAAGTAGGTGCTACGAGAACGGTCGGTCTGAGCCAAAACTTGTCGAATGCGGGAGTACGGGTGAGCCTTCACAAGGAAACGGTCGGATCTGAGAACAGCTTGTTGAGTACGGGAATTTTGGTAAGGTACCTCTGAGAACTTATTCAGTCTGAGGAGTTATCGAATGCGGGGTACGAAGTGATGCTACGAGCGGTCCCGAGATCTGGGACTTATCGGATGCGGGAGTACCGTAGGTCTTTATGGCTTCGTTCGGATGCGGGAGTACGTAGATGCTGCAGGTCTTATTCGACGGGCTTATCGAGGATCGAGGGGAGTACGTGGAGTGCTTCGCGGGGACTTATCTGAGACGAGGAGCTTATCGGATACGGGAGTACGTGGAGTCTTACGAGCCAGTCGGAATCTGAGCGGAAGCATCGGATACGGGGTGCAGGTAAGGTACTCACAGAGAGCGAGATCAAGATCTGAGCGGCAGGCTTATCAAATGCGGGGGTACCCGTGAGTGCTGCGAGCAGGATCAGAGATCACGAGCCAGGGCTTATCGAGATACGAGTGCCGTGGAGTGCTAGGGATGAGATCTGGTGCATTCGGATCTTTGTTCAATGTCTTATCAATAATACGTGCATTGCCTGAACTTGATTATAAGAAATGAGTAGGGCCGCGGGGTACAATAAGTACCCGAAGGTGCGATCTGATGCTTGGGGTGCCACTGCGCAATAGAGATGCCAATCTTGAAGCAAGTGTCGTAGCACTAATCGAGAATGTAGAAGTACTAATCGAAGTCTTAGGAGCACTAATCGAAGGGGCGTCAGCTCATTCATTCTTTGGTTACAGGTAGTCATATGATCATATGTCTTTTACTTTCCTATTCTTGTTCCTACATACGTCATCTTTCTTTCGAGAAATTGGAATCCACTCGATCGGATCGTCAGTTGAGTTATGGCATTTTTAAAATGCGCTAATTCGATTCTGGAATTTTACGAGGACAGTTTGAAATATTTATTTTCCAGTGCCTTGTCTTGATATTTGACACTGGATAACATCTTCCTTTAAATATAAGATATTAAGGGTTACATTCGTGGAATCGCGGTCGAGATGCAGGAACTGGGTACGTCGAAACAACTCGAATCTACGCTATATGATCAGCCCGATGCAGGAAATGGGCTTGCACATGGCCTCGCTTTGAGTGGATTTTCGACCACTTAGAGTCAGAGTTGGAATGCAATTCTCTTGAGTTTGGTTCTCCTTGAGAGTCTATTTTAAGTAGCCACTTTAATCATTCCGAATGGGATAGAAATGGGAAGTTAGGGCCAAAATAGTGGTCGGCTGAAGGCAGGAGCAGGTCTACCGGTAGGACTTAACTTTTCTACCTGCAGTAGATTCCCGCCAAAATCGACCGTAATCCAAAGTTCTACCCAGAACTTAAGTCCTACCGGTAGAAGGCACCCGAGAATGCCCAAAATGGGTGTTTTTCTCCCATTTTTCCATATGTTTGATCCCCAATCACTTCTATACCTCATAATCACTTCAAGATCACTTCATATGTCTCTTGTAAACTCAATTTTTCTTAATTCTTCTCAATTACATCTTTCTTTCCAAAAACATAATATCAAGATTCCTTCCAAAACAATTCTAATATGGGTTAAGACCCATACAAACCAACATGATGTTTAGTTAGAGTTTATTCTAAACCCTAACTCAAAAACTCTCAATTAACCATGAATCCATCCTAAAGAGGAGGATTCTTTGTTTATCTTGTACCATATGGGATTTGATCAACCCTATTTTCAAGAGATCCAAGGTTAGAATGAATTCTAACAAAACCCTAGCTTTTGGAGACAAGCTATTAACACAACCAAGCCTTAGAATTCCATAAATCCATACTTCAAATGAGTTTCCATACCAAAAATCATAGAATCCATACCTTTGGCTTGCTCTTGGCCTCCTTCTTCTCTTCCTTCCTCCTCTTCTTTCTTCCCTCTTCACGTTTTGAGCTCCCCCAAAATGAGACCACTGGTCTTTAAATCTAGATTTTCTAAGGCCATGTTTGGCCCTCCACAAAACCCTTTTGGGTTGTTGCCTTATTTGCTTTTAAGCCCACAACTCTTGGGCCATTTGTAATCCAAGTTTCCTTTATTTCATTGGCCTCAAATCTTATAACTTATAACTTTTAAGTCCTCTTGGATAAATTACAATTTTATCCTTAAGTTTTATAATTTTCCGGTCTCTCGTTTTCCGGTTTCACACATTTAACCCATGAACAAGCCAAATTAGGCTTACAAATAATTCAAACATGCTCGAAACCCACTAGGTATATTTTGGGGTGTTACATGGGCCAACCCATGTAATGATCTCATCAAATAGTAGAAACAAATTGTTTGCATCTTTCTACACATCTCAAGCATCAATAGACTTCACAAAATGATATCTCTTGGGACAATAAACTATGAAGTTGATGAGTGTTCTTTCGTCTATTATCCGTCCAACCATCACCCATTATCAGACACCTAAATTTTCGCTTAAGCTTCACGATAAGAATCCACAAGTAATTGAACTCTTTTCAGGCATCCTTCGTAAGATTAATCAGAAGCTGATAATAGGTAGACCTTATATCCGTGACCAATCAAGTAGCTATAGCATCCAACATTGGTTTGAAGTGTATGGGATTCACAACATTAGTAGGGGATGCATGCATCATAAAAATCTCCCAAATAGCTATATCTCAAGCCTCCAAATAGCTTCTTTTCCTAGATAATGCACTCTTAATGGAATATTGTTCTCGAGTACTTTTTGTTGCAAAATGCTTATCCATTATTGATTTTTTTCTTTTCCACCATTTCCGGTCTTATAAGATTTTGCACTTGTTGAACCTCTTCTTCACCTTGTTGCTCATCTCCTTCAAATTGTGACATTGGACCATATGATTTTCAAACTCATAAACTGCTTGAGATGCTTTTGGATTTTACACCCTTGTAAGGAATTTCATTCTATTTAACATCAGGAGGAACTGACTACAGCCATACGAACCCCGTCAACTTGTGAGGAGACCCGAATCATAAATCATTCTCATCTTCAAAGTCTCCCTCCGTCATACTCTTCGTCTACCCACGCCCCTCAGCCAGCCCTTCCTTCTACGCGTGGAGGGTTTCGTCGTCGCTTTTTTGGATACTTCGGCCGAAGCTTTGCTCCACCCTCATGGAATTGTTCCAATTCAGCCTTAAATATCCTCTTTACTTCACTCAGTTGCTACTCCATAATGAACTTCATATCGACCTCCCGCCATACTTTGGATGCGCTTATCGTTGTCATATTGTCAGAAAAGCAAGGTTAAAAAAGAAAATAATAAAATAGGACCTCACAAATCACTCCCTACATGTTTGCACTCAAAGAATCATTCACTTAGCTCACTTGTGTTTTCACACAATATATTTGGCTTTTTTTTTTTTCTAAATTTGACCACTCTTGCCTTTTCCCCGTAATTTCTTTAGTTCTTTTGAAACTAATCAAACAAATCTGAATTTTTTTTTTTTTCCGCAAAATCAATCAAACCCCTACCAGCGACGTGTTGGTGGCGTCAACAAATATTCAAGTCTTTTACTTAAGGCAACAAAATAGGGACACCAAAAATTTCTCAGTTTTTTTTCACCGACTTTTTTTGTTTTATATTATGGTGGGGACTTGATTTCCAACAACTGGAATAATAATATACTTAAAAAAAAATTTATGCTTTTTTTTTTTTCGACCTTTTTTTTTTTTTTTTTTTTTTTCCTAGCTTAGACTTTCTTTTTTTTCAACCGATTTCTTTCCTTTACTTTCCTTTTTTTTCTGTTTTCTTTTTTTTTTTTTTTTTTTTTTTTTTTGCAACTGGGATGGACTCGCTCACTCTAAAAAAAAACAATAAAAATTATATCCGATCAAGAATGAAGAAATCGGATCTGGATGCAGTAGATATTAGGTTGTGACTAAAATTGGGGATTTAACGGAATTTAGAAGGTATGGATGAAAGCGGTGACTAAGATGGTTTGGACAAAGAAATAAATAATATTAATAAAAGATAGGCAAACCGTAAAAATAGAACCTCGGCTCGATAATAAATGACATGAATCTTCATCACTGCGATCGATAGGTGGAGAACGCCGATTAGCCGGTTGATGGATGACGGACTGCTGTTGAGGCGGGAGCAAGAACCTGGTATGGATCGCCACGCCGGAGATCCGACAATACTGGTCGAGAGCTCAAGGAGTTTCAGCAACTGAAGAGAAATTGAAACTCTCAAAGTTTTAAGCATTTATAAAATTGAGAGTTTCAATTTCTCTTTGGTTCTTTAAAGAACTCCTTGAACTTATCGGTTATTCCGTATGCTCATCAAGACTTATCAACTCTGACTTCCATCACCGATCAAGGCCCCCACATATACCAAGGTTCTTGCTTCCATATAAGCAACGGGTCAAGGTCATCCATCCAAGCCGACATTAGAGCAGTTCTTCCGGGCTAATTCGATCACGGGTTTCCTCACAGGTTGATGGGGTTCGTATCATACATGGTCCAATATCCCCTTTTACTCCAGCAAGGTGTTGTTTCATTCTATGAATTCCCCCACCTTTAGTAACTTTTTGCAATATGCTACAGGAGAGCTTTCCTTCCATTTGAACAAATTTCTTCATAAACATGCTCCCATGTTTGGTCGGGGCCTTGCTTCTAATAGAATTTGAATTTGATGTTGAATCTGACCGGGAGGTTGGAGTCAAGTTTGATTCCATTTTCCATCACTTGTAAAAAAGCAAACAATATCATTCATGTGACAAATTGTATTTCAATGACACCCACCTCCAATATCACTCTCATTCACCTATATCAAATTATGTGCATAGACCCATCTGTTTTTAGTTTTTACCAAACCTTCTAGGCATATTGGATCTATGGAAAAGGAAAGAGAAACGTGGTCCCACCCAATTATGACCTCAAATTTGATTTGATATCATGCTTTTCCCATTGGAATGAAAGCAAAACCCTTTTGAAAATTGAGTTTGTCCCTTTGAATTTAAGGCTCGAGTGCAAACTTGACACAATCATACTCTATGAAGTCATCATATATTGTTCGACAAATTAATGGAACTGTTGGAATTAAACTTTTGCCTCTTAAACTCTCACCGATGAGTTTCCCTAAAAATGTCTCTCCACTGCTTTCCAGCTCTACAATTACTTTATTCTCTCATAACCAAAATACAAACTGCTTTTTTTCCGCCTAGCTTCCACAATTGCTTTATTCTCTCATAAATCGAAAATACACACTGCTTTGAGTTTTCCAGCCGACAATCGCTTTATTCTCTCATAAATCCGAAAATAGTCAAAATACAATGATGTCCAAGCTTATGTCTGTTCATCCTTACGCTTATTAATCAGATTCAATTTGTAAAAATGAAAAACATGATATAAGGTCTATCCCAAATCCCAATCTATACAAATCTTCAAACTACAAATGAGTCAATGACAATAAAAGGAAAATCGAAAATCATTGAATCAATGAAAAGTTAATCATTCGGAAGGGGGAATGGTACCTAGGACCCGTCGAAAATGCACTATTATCGGAGTTGGAGGAGGATCGGCTATTCGATTGGGACCTCGATGGCGTCACCGAGTTGGCGGAGAAGACTTCCCGCCGCTGTTGCTATCGCCGCCGCGGTCGCCGCCGCCGTTGCCGGAGCCACCGCTACCAAGTGGAGCTACCGCCGCCGGCAATCGTAGAGTCGCCGCTCCACTCCAACCGCAGCAGAGCCGCCACCTTGCCGCTCCTCCGGGGCTGCCGCGGCCGTGGAGCCACCGCTGCCGCGTCGCCGAACCAGAGAGGGGCCGCCACTCCCTCCGCCGCCGGCCGCCTCCCCAGCGCTGCCAGTGTGCCGCCGCCGGAGGAATATGAAGGCTTGAAGCTAATTAGGGTCAGAGAACAAAAGAAGAGAGTAGAGATTTCGCATCAGAGAAAAAATCAAAACCGAACCCGAGAACCAGATGCGGGTGGGCGTGGAGGAGATAAAAGAAGACCGAAACGACGCCGCTTTAGGATAAAATTCCTAAACGACATCGCTTTTTCTTTAAAAATTTTCAAAAATAAATGATGAACCGCCAGTTCGCATAAGAACCGTCGGCTCGACCGGTTTTTCAAATCGACCACGGCTCGCTTGCTCAAAGTGGTTCAACCCTAAACGGTTTTAATGGTGGACCGATCCGATTTTGTCTCCTAGCCGACGATCTGACCGCCGATCCTGGGCTCTACTTTTTTAAACCATTGGCTTGTAGCATAGAGATTTTAAAAATAATAATTATTATCATATATGATTAAATATGATTAATATATTAAACTTTGTTGTTTTAACTATTTTATTTTCAATTTTTAAATGTATATTTTAAATATAATTTATATGATAATATAATATTTAAAAAATCTTATATGAAAAATTTTAAATAATTAACAAAATGTATATGTTTATTTCTTACCTAATATGATTATATATTTTTTGTAAGATGGATTTTAAAACAAATAAAATATCTCATTATTATTTGATTGGAGATGTATTTCTTTGAAAAAAAAATATTTTTATTCTTAAATATAAATAAAATTTATATTGTTAATATTTTAAAATTTTAATAATAAATGATAACGACTCAACCACACGCTGTGATAGTATTATCTTTTAAAAACGCAAGCTCACATTATTGTATATAATGACATGTAAGATTAAAAGAGCATGGTATTTTTAAGTTTTTTCGTAGATGTTATTAAATTATTTATTATTTTGATATTATTTAACTTAATTAGTTTATTCTATGGTTATAACCGTTCTTAATATTATTTATTTATTTAAATATTTTTATTATTATATTGTTTAGAATTATTCATCTTTTATATTAATTATATTATATTTTTATTTAAAAATTATGTAATTTGTAAATTTAATTTTTTCTAACATTTTAAAGCTTTTAACCTGGTTTCGCCCCTGCAACCCGCATGATTGAGTCGAACCGGGTCGAAGACTACCAAATATAACGGTCACTACCTAACAACCCGCTTTAACCCATGGCCTCGCCTCGTTTACCTGCTCTACTCCGGTGCTTGGTTCTCCACAAAAGAAACTCTCATACTTCAACAAAGGCCCAACAACGGCCCAAATATCCCTAAGGTCTGCCACCAACCCATAACCACTAATCTAAAATTTGAAAAGAGAGAGAGAGAGAGAGAGCCCCTCAAAAGGATACAAGTAAAACAGAACTCTTCAATAATGCCTTGAGCCATTGGAGTTGATGAGTTACATGTACAAATATGCTGAACAAGAAGCTTCCACGCAAATAATATGACAACATTAGAATATGGAAGTGGAAGAAGCAGCATTCCCCAACTCAACCTGGAAGTGATGACTCAATAATATATATATCTATATACTTTAATCATCTTCATCATCCAAATTCATGTCCATCAAGCATGAGAACCCTCCAACCCCCACTAGGCACCAGGCACCAGGTCTCCCAGATATCATAATTCTCATTTCTTTACTTCCGCTGCTTCTTCAATGGTGTTTCTGATGGCGCCTCTCCCTGTCATGGATCAGATTGAGGGTGTAGAGACAAGTATTTAATACAAAATAAACCATAAATTCAAATTTGTCACTATTTACTGCTTAACTAGTCATGTAATGTTTGGCTATGGAAGAAGGGTAGTAATATCTATGAATTTAAAATATGCAAAACATTCAATTCACTATTCTTTTTGTAGTTCTTAAGCCGTAAGATGCAACTATGGCATGAAAATCTGGAAAAGTACAATCTGTAAGTCCAGTGTAGGGCATGGAAAAATAATTAAGAACTGGTAATTTTAAGGGCTGTCTTAAAGGACCAAATAAATTCTGAATGGAATTCCTGTGTTCTTTTCATTGCAACTATGTTTCTATTTATTTCTGTTTCAAATCTACTTGGAGGAAAATAAACTTCTAAGGTTTTGAACTCTATAAATTCTTACACAGATACCTAATCAGGGGATGTCAATTATATAAATATATGATTATCCAATCCAAGCAACAAATAAATCAAGATTCCAAGCATGTAATAGAAGAGTTCAATGAAAAAGGTAATGCAATTATGTAAAAATTCAACAAATGGTAAAAAAAAAATGCAAGAATAAAAATGTTGAAAAAAGAAGAAAATAGATGAGTCACGCCTCTCCAACAACTGGCATGCCTTTGTAGGATAGGCGCTAGAGCAAAGAAGTAGTCGTGGCTTTGATCTAGGCATGCTTCACTTTTGGCAGTGAAGAGCTTTTAAGTCTTCTGGCTATAATATTTCAGTTCATGATCTGGATAAACAGCTCCACTTGATCTTATGTCAGGGCTTTCAGACAATAAAAGGAGTTTAATTATTTTAATCATTCTAAGGGAATTTCAGACAAGAAAAAAAGGAATTTTATCTTTTTCTTCTTTGGGAAAAGTATGTTCCTACATGCAAAAAAAAATTCACAAATAGTAACAAGAGTCTATCAAATGCAAATCTAAAGTGGGAACTTAAAATAATTAGCGTTTTATACTTTTTTTTGCAGAAGATGTGTCTTTCAACCATTCAGGTACTACCTTCCAATGATATCTACCACCTTGGACAATTTAAGGAACTATCTTTGACCGATAAGAGAAAGAAGCTTGATATATTTTTCTGACAGCTATTTTGTGAACTTTTTCCTTTTTTCCAAGTGCTTGGCAACTGAAAATATAAAACTACAAGAGTTGAGCCTATGACTACCTCCTTATTTTCTACTTGTTTTACTGCTCTAAATTTCCTACTATTGTAAAATAAATCCCTCTAGAATGAAGTGTATCTTCAAACTATTAAAGCATCCTTCTCCAGATGCTAGGTTTCTTCAGAGAAACTTCATTGAACCAATTCTCGAATATTAAATCCTACCGCTAATCTATCACTAGATTGATGCCTAAAATGGATAAGGTGCAAGCTGAAATGGACAGTTTCAGGCATCTAGTTCTAATAGGCAGCCCCAGTAGGGTAACAGTCTTAATCAAATCCATCCATCCATCCTAGTCAAACTACAGCAGTATATTTTGAGCAATAAAATACTTCCATGGCAGTATAGTTCACATTATTAGTGTTCAAACTACAGCAGCAGTTTCTAAGGGTTTTTCACTGTCAATAACTAGTTCTAAATGATAGCTAGAGTTAGTTTGATTTAGAAGATAGAATCAATTATTCTAAGGGTTTTAAGTCCATAAACAGGGATAAAATCAACTCTAATTTAGTATCTGATCAATTGAGAAGCTGCAGCTTTAAGCATTGTTTGAAATGTGACTGCCCTTCTTGCTCATCTACTTGTCATACTATACACATCTTCATCCTGCGGCTCTTTGCTTTAAATTTTTTGCTATTAATACCAAATTTTCTGCCCGGAACAAAATCAAAGTCGAGGAATGAGAATCCAATATTTGAACATGAGAAGGTCTCTACCAAATATTGGAACAAAGATCTCACACTAAATCATTCAACAACAATAAAAAAAGCATTCATTCCACACCCTCAAAAGCCCTATTTCACTTCTTCCAAATATACAAACTCTCACAGAAAAGCAACTTCTCATACCTTCCAACTCACAAATCCATGCCACAGCCTAAATAGAACTCCAAGAACACTCTCCATAGACAACACAACTGCAAGAGAGGAAAAAACTAGGCACCAAATTCAAATAGCCAGAAAGCAATGAATGCGGCAATGATTAGACTACTCGCAAAACTGTTAGGTGGTGTTTGTTTTTTTGGCTTTTTGCTGAAAGAAATTTGCTTTCAGTTTGAGCATTCAGCCCATTTATTTTTTAACTTTTTCATGACTTGTTGCAGAATTTTTTGAAATTTTTAGCTGAATAGGAAAAGCCAAATATTTGGCTTTTTGGCTTTTCTTAATGCTTTTTTTCAACCTTTTTTTCAATTAAGAAAAGCTAGATATTCAAATATGAGAAAATCATAAACTTTATGATCCACTGAAACTCCTATGATTGGTTTCATGCTAATTAAATAAAAGCATATGTATTTTTAAATTTTTATTTTCTCAAATTCTTAGATAAAAATTAAAATTTTGATTATTTTTTAGAAAAAACAAAACAACTAGGTACTTAACTTATTACAATTATTCGAACAAAAATTCTATTTAGCATTATGTAAAAAAAAACAAACGCCACCTTACACATGCAACACCAACACAAGAACTATTCTTCTATGTATCTGGTTGATAGTTCAAATCTTGTTAGAAACTGTTGTTCAATCAAAGAAGGCTAGCAGGTTTCACAGGCCCACCCTGGATTTCCAGAGGGCAAACGTCATCACAAAGAAGCAAGGCCTGAAAAGGATTTTCCTGTGAATTTATCACTCTTGCTCCTTAATAACTCAATAACCATCTAATTTGCATCCACCCATCTCCACCAACTTCAACATCCAATCATTTGACTCTATTGATATCCTAGGACTGCCAAAAAAAAACTAATATTTTTATTCTACTCATTGAACAATTCAATAATATATGAGTTTTCGAGTATAAGGGTGAACTATCTTTCCAAAGATAAGATATGGTACAAAAAATAAGTGTGCAAAACAGTAACCAAAAGTGCAGAAACAAAAGCTAAGAGGCTACAAGCCTAAGTGAAAACTATCCCAAGGAAGATCTCGGAGCACCTCAATTAGTGAGTGGTTCCGCTCACTAGTTGCCAAACTAGGAACCCATGTGTAAGAGCTAAAGAAATCAATAGTCCCCAAGGTCTAACATCTTCATTGGGGAAGGTAACAGCAGGGCATTCCATTTCTTGATCTGAAAAATTCCTCTAAAAATCAAGATTCCAAGAGGAAAGAATGAAGAACAAAATTGGGCCAAGCAATACAGAGGCCCATAAATGACAAGAAAATAAAATTCGGGACAGAGAAGCCCTAAGGGTCGATCTCCACCCAATCTCATAAAAAAGAGAATAGAAGATCATTACCAACAAGAATACCAACATCGAATAAAGTCAAAATATTAGGCAACAGCATCCCGTGGGGATCAAATGTAAGCTTCTACAACAAGATCACAGCACCAATTACCATGCAAACTGTGGATACTTAACAAATCTGGTGCTACAAGGAATTATTTGCTTCAGTATTACAATTAATTCCTTTTCTGAACGCCTAGTTCTTTGAAGATATCCCCTCTAAAACCCTCGGACTTCTGCATACAGACTTGCTTTCCAAATCAGTTATCAGATTTAGTCAACAGACATAACCCCCTAATACTAGACCGGATCTTCAAATATTGGCACAGATACACCAAATGTACATTCTCATACGCACACACAGACATTAAACCCCCCACTTGTACTTAAATTATTTTCTTATTTAACAGCACATGCATGCACATGTCCATACACGTGCACAGGTAGTGCTGCACTTAAGCAAAGCCTTTCCACATTCAGCATGATAGGCGGTCCCAGTCAAAGCTAAAAACTTAAAATTAAGAAGATGCTCTCTTCGGGTGAGAACAAACCACAACTTGGAATTTCTCTCTCTCCCCTTTCCATTAACTTCAAAAGGATTTAAATACAAAATAAATTAACAAGTGCTAAATCACTAACCTGAAAAATAGGTCACTTAACAAATAAGCCACTAACATATCAACTAACCTAAAAAATAGGACACTAATTTAAATGACATATGACAAACTAAAATTATTCAAAATAAAAATATGACTAATAAATTAACATCTAAGAAATAGGAATCTAAGAGTTGATTATTAAAATTGGAAAATAAAACCGAGGCTACGTGATCCTTTTTGGCTTATCATCAATTCTCCTTTCTGACATGAATCTTGCCCTCAAGATTCAAGTGAGGGAAATGCTTTTGTAGGACGACCACCTCGTCCCAAGTTGACTCCTCCTTCGTCATTCATGCTAAGGTTCATATCATCTCCCTAGATCTCCAAAAGTAATAGCTATGGTGCTTTACACTTGTGGCTAGTAGAAAATTTTTCATTGCAATTGAAACACAATCCTAAGGTCCTTCGGCATTGCATTTCATCCCAAAAGAGTTTCTTAACGGGTGAGTTGCTAACGTTGACCAAAGAACTTGGGTTGGACTTGGCAAGTGTACTAGGGGACCCTCTTTGCCGCTGTAGTTGCTCATCTTTCATTCGAGCTAAATCCATCGCACTGCTTCAGCTATTTCTGGCTTGAGTCCTCCCATGAAAGTCCTAACGAGGGCTCGTTGATACCAACCTTGAACTCGGTTCCCGAGCCTTTCGAATTCTTTCTAATAAGCTTGTAAAGAACCAACTTGTTGAAGCTTGGTCAATGCCTCATCAAAGTCGACTCCTTCAGGAGGTCTGAACCTTGCCCATAGCTCCTCTTCAAATGTCTCCCACATAATATTTCAACCTTCCTGCCGGTAAGCCTTCCTCAACCATTGCCACCATTTGTTGGCCTCTCTATATGATAGGCCGCTAATCGACTTTTCGACCTGTCACCTCTTGAAAATCAAAGAACCGCCCACACGGTTAAACCATTCTCATTGATTGCTGCCGCCGAACTGGGAATTCTAGCTTGTTGAATACTTCTCCCTGAGGTTTACCGCGCCGCCGGTGAAGTTCTCCTCGACCCATGGAGGCCTCTCGACAGTTGTTGAATGGCTCTCCATTTGCCGTAAGCTACCCCTTATATCTCCCACTTCATTTCTCAGCTCATCAACCCCAAACTCCAAGGAATCGATCCTTTCATGGTTAGTAGCCATTTCTTCTAGCTCTGATACCAATGATAGGTGGTCCCAATCAAAGCTAAAAAATTAAAATTAAGAAGATGCTCTCTTCGGGTGATAACAAACCACAACTTGGAATTTTTCTCTCTCCCCTTTCCATTAACTTCAAAAGGATTTAAATATAAAATAAATTAACAAGTGCTAAATCACTAACCTAAAAAATAGGCCACTTAACAAATAAGCCACTAACATATCAACTAACCTAAAAAATAGGACACTAAGTTAATTGACGTATGACAAACTAAAATTATTCAAAATAAAAATATGACTAATAAATTAATAACCCTAAGAAATAGGAATCTAAGAGTTGGTTATTAAAAAATTGGAAAATAAAAACTGAGGCTCCGTGAGTCCCTTTTTTTGGCTTGCACACAAGCAACTTTTCTCATTTTGAAGAACCCCACTGGAGGCTACATTACATATCGAAATCCAACAGCAAAAAGCAAAAATACGACTGAGAAAAAGAACACCACATCGTCCAATTTTCACATGCATCATAAAATGAGGATAATCAGAGTGTGAATCACAAGAGAGAGTTTCGAATTCTATACATCAGAGACAGTATATAATCATGATATGAATAAGGATTAAATAATTATCTTACTGCATTTGACAACTGCTCACGAATATAAGCCATGGACCTCAACATAGCACCTAATGTATCCCTGGAAACCTGAAACTTCACTTGACTCCCGAAGTCAAAACTTGTAGACCTTGAAGCTGAACAATATAAAGAAAGAAAGTCTTGATTAAATGAATAATTAAAACAGATCATATAAAATGAAATAAGAACAGTTTCTGGCCATGGGTGCAACACTTGGCCATGATTGACTGATTCGAATAATATAGACACACCATGTATCAAATAATTTCCTTAACAGGTTTAGTATCCTCAGTTCCACCCTTTGAAGACAATAAAAAAGCACTCTCTGAATAAATTATATAATTGAATTCACATATAGAGATAAACAGGCAACATGCAGAAAAACATACAAGCACATTAAATTTCCAAGGAACAGGAAAAAAGACCAATGCTACCATAAATTAACAATACCTCTACTGATTGTGTTTAGGTAACACCTCACATGAGTGCATGAAATCCAAATAATTCTAGAAGCAGCCATGATCAGATAACAAAAGGTATGATACTTGTTGAAGCATGATATTCATATTAAACCCAAATCTTACAAGCTTAAGCTTCTAGGAGAGTTGGTCATTTAACATGGTATCGAGCTTAGTTTGGCAATAAGTCTTGGTTCAAACTCTCTCCTTGTAATTTAACCCCCATGCTTATTCGAAGCTCATTATTGACTTCACTTTCCATGTGCGTGGGTATGGGGCCATGTGCACGTGAGGGAGGGTGTTGAAAGCATGATATTCATATGAAACCCAAATCCTACAAGCTTGAGCTTTTAGGAGAGTTGGTCATTTAACAATACTCTTGACTCTCCAACTTTATAGAAAGTACTCATGTCAACATGACAGGCATATATTGAGAGTGGGATTCTTGTCAGATACTCCAACTTTACATTGCATATGACTGTTAGATTTTGCTATTTCTTTTGAAACTCTCTTGGTCAGATTACAACATTGAAGGAATTTAAAATCTTTAGGGATAAGGACAAAAAGATAAATTAAAAAAATAGGAAGTTCTCATAAAGAATACCTATACTTTATAATTGGTATTTTTTGTTTTTATTTGGACATATCCCCATAACCATGAGCCCACTTTAGATCCTTTAATTGATTTGGTATATCTGAAATTAAAAGAATTTTAACTCCAAGATTGCACCCACAATTCGCACTCCAAGCCACATAGGAACAAAAGCAAAAACTGCATCAAAAGATTCTATTTTGGCTTCCAAATTACCAGGGTAGATCTGTGCATAACCTATCAAGAACACATCCCAGCCAGGGGGACACAATCAAGTCAGGATCTTAAGGGAGATGAAATCTTGCCCTTCACAAGGACACACCTCTCTTAACCATCCAAGTTCATTTTCTGTGACAGAACCATCCAAGAAGAGAACTACGTTTGTTTTCTCGTTTTCAATAAGCCTTTTAACTTCCATAACTGTGAATATTAAGTATAGGTAAAGGTGTGTGACACAATTAATCATTTGTTCCAACTTATCAAAAAATAATAGTGCTAATTGTCTATGCCCAAACTTAAACTATGAAGGCTTAAAGATTTATTATAAGAAGGAAACTTAATGGCCTCTATAATGGCAATTTTTCTCTAACTAGAGGGCAGTGTGCCTCAATTATAACACAAATCATAACCACAATATGCTTTAGACTCCCTTAAGCTACTACCACTACATCTTCACCCACTTCTAGAGGCCACTATCAAGGTTATTTTAAATTTTGTCTTTCCCAGTCTTCCTACTCACCAGTATCAGACCCCTCAGTTAGGAAGTAAGAGTTGGGTATTGGGTAGGTTTGTGGAAGACCATTAAAAAAGATTGGAATATTTTTAGTAGAGATGCTTTTTCTGGAAATGGGAGGAGGAGGAAATTTGATATGGGACAAGTGGTCCAATGATGAATCACCAAGCTCATGAGTATTGAACCCTACTACCAGGCAAGCTCAATTATTGGGAGATGGATATTGTGGAGTGTTTCCTCTAGAGATTGCAAGGGAGAATAGCATGTAGGGATGAGGAAAGATAAAGTGATCTCCCATAATTCCATCCCAACCCTCTACCACTTGAGCCAACCTTCAAAGGCTAAGGATAAAGTGATCCAGATAGAGCCACAAAATGGAAAATTTTTTGTTAAAGCCCTTCTCAAGATCTTGGAGCCAGAATGTCGAGTTGCATTCCTAGCAGGTGTTATTTGGACTTCGTAAGTGTTGTCAAGGGTGCGCTTTTTTGCATGGGAGGCTTCTTAGAATAAAGTTTTACCTTTAGATCACATTTAGGATCTTTGGCAAATAGTTTCCTTAATCACACAAAGGATGAATCCGTTGATTATATCCTCATCTGCTTCAGCAAGACAAGGGTTTTCTGGCATCTTTTAACTTCTTTGTTTGGTGCGTCATGGGTGCTTCTATAATCAATAAGAGAGACACTTTCACGTTGACATGACTCCTTCATTTGTTAAAAAAGGACAAAGGTGTGGTGGGCTACTCCTCTCTACCTTTTTTGGATAATTTGAAAGTAAAAGAATAGTGGAGTGAAGGAAAGAGCCAATGGCATCTCTAATAGGAACAAGAAATGATCTATAGGTAGAACCAAAAACCAACAGGTAAACTCTATGTGCGTGCATGTGTATGCGAAAGAGAGAGCGAAAGAGCAATGGATGTCCTTGCCTACACAACAAGATAACAAGCTCATACTGTTAGGTCAGGTTCCTCTAGAAACAAATAAAGGCAATTATTTTTTTATCACCCACTTATTTTGCATACATTTTATGGATATTAATTTATTTGAGAATTGTTTATATAAGTGCTCTACCTGATCAAGTACATTGAATGTAATAATTCACAGATTCCCTTATGAGCAAATTATATACCCTTCCAAAAAAGCCAATGAGGCCAAATTTTGCGGAGCTATCTTCTTTCTATCTTCCACCCTTCCAAAGACTTCCTTGTTCCAGCTCTTTAGCTTAAGCTTGAGAGCTTTCAACTTTCCGCTATCACATAGCTACTGGTGCCTTTGGAAACAAAATTCTCCCACCACTTAGCAATCCAATCTTTAAAGTCATCAGCCTTGAGCCACATGTTTTCGAATCAAAAAGGTGCAGGGCCTCTATCAATGCTTCCCCCCAACCCAACCAAAACCAACAAAATAGGGAAGTGATCTGAAAGTGGCTTTGGCAAGATAGTCTGAGCGACATTCCCAAAATGAACTTCCCAATCATCCGAAACTACATTCATCTAGTCCCGGCCATTCTTAAATTTCCTACTTCAACCTGTGTACAACAACCTCCTTTAAGGGGCAAATCCTTTAAATCTAAGTCTTCAATAACTTGAGTGAATCTTCTCATTGCTCCTGTCCATCTTCCTTCCCTATTCCTTTCCCTTGGAAACCTTAAAACATTGAAGTTGCCCCCCAGGCACCAGGGGCCGTTCCACACACCACTTATAGCCCCAGATCCTCCCAAAGATCTTCCCTAAGTTCGCTTTTTATGGGCCCATAGATACCAATGAATCCCCAGAAAAAATCATCCCTGCAATTTCTGAATCTGCATGACAAGATGTTACTACTTTCTTCATGGCCAACCAATTGGACCACTCTAGTGTCCCACATAATCACAATCGTGCCCGAGGCACCCTCAGAGCGGGAAGCAACCCAGTCCACGAACCTACTAGGAGCTAAACTACGAATCAGCATTCTAGAACAAGATTTCCACTTTGTCTCCTAGAGACAGATCTATTATCCACTTTCTCTCGAGTTTTTAGCAAACCTTGATTAATCTTTTCTTTAGTAGAATCATTTGCCCCCATAACATTCCAAGATAGAAGTTTTATCTTCATTACCAACCAAAGATAGAGCCTCTCGCCCTTTTGCTAGACTCCCATCGTTTTCTTTCACATTCCATTGCAGCCTTTTGAGTCTCCTATCAAATTTTTGTTAAACATGAGTCCCTTTGCCTTTTTATTACAGTTTTCTCTTTCACATATACTATTCATCAGGTTAAAAATCTCCTCTTCATGGCCTTTCATCGAAAAACTCAAGAAATTGCTGAAATTTTGAAGACAACTATTCTCCCAAGAACCCACTTCTTGATCCTCCTCATCATCATCTCTTCCTACTAAGGAGATGGAGACTTCTTCTAGCCCCATCTCTACATCTTAGATCACAAAAGATTAGAATTGTTAAATATCATTTCTTTTCAAAATGTCCAAAGGAAGGGTCTTCCTCCTCGAAGCTCCTACCCTCTACGACACTAGCCGTCCCCACCTCAGGAAAACCCCCCTGGCCAAAAAACCCCTTTGGGGAAAGAGGTCAGCCTAAAAGAGAAGAGGGAGAGGGTGAGACTATAGTAACGTACTCTCTTTGCGCGCCTTCAGTTTTCTTTCTCCCAACTCAGAAAGGCCCCCACTTTCACATCGATTTACCGCGAGGATCCCCGCCTTCTAGATGATTCCGCCGAAGTGGTGCAGCCTCGCTTGATTTTGCAAGAAATTCGACACCTCAATAGCTCCTCCTGCTAATGCTAGCCTACTCATTTCCAAACTTGTGAGACCAAGTTGCAATTATTCTAAAGCGTAGGATGAGAAGTAAAAGGGCTTAAGCTACGTCCCTTTAACAAGCCCATAGAACCAGCACTGTGTCTTCTTTCTGGGCCAAGCCTAGAGAACGAATTAGGGCCTATTGTATTATTACCTAGCTGTATCCTAGCCCCAAAAACATTCTAGTTCGGCCCGCGGGTTGCGTCTAAAACATTTGGGCCCCAACCCTTTAAGGAGCCTTCAAAGGCATTTAAAATTCCCCCAAAAATTGGCCTTAGGCTTAAATGGGCTGCTTTTCCAGCTACAGGCCCGACCCCTATGGAATTCCTGCTTCCAAACGAAGGCTCCACTTCGAGGAGGTCTCGATCTTTTCGCTGCAGGGTATGGCCTCCTCGCTGCAACAAAATCTTTCTTCTCACCCGTAGGGCCACATCAAGCTTATCACTCCTTTTAAAAGTCAGCGATTGCTTGTCTTAATCTCGCTCTCACATACTTCCAAGGCGTAGCTTCCCTCACTTCTTCCACTCCCGTACGCATCTTTCATTCTTGTCTCGACGAAGAGCCCGCGACCCAGGGAGCAATCTCCCACCAAATCTGCAACTCAAAACTTCTCAATCCTGCTAGGATTTTAATCGACATTAATTTGTCCTTGTACTTCAATTTAACCATAATTCTTGCCCAAAGTAGCTTCACCCTTAGGGTTGTATCCTTATCGCATGCCAAATACCCCCAACAACTATCGTCGATCATCCTGAAGATCTCACACATCCAGAGGTTTAAGGGAAGGCCGAGCACCCTGATCCAGGCTTCATTGGCCTGATCTTTCCTCCTCATAGAGCCGGCTATTGGATTCCACCATTCCAGTTGCAAGAAATCTCCCTTAAAGCTCCTCCTTCCATTTTCAAGAACCCATTTAGCTACCTCATCCTATAGGAGTCAAACCCAATAACATAAGATCCCGGGTTAAAAGCAAATAAACATTCTCCCTTCAATTCCATGCCACCCTTGCCCAAGCTTCCAGCCCCTGTAATGAAGGAAGCCTCCGTCAGTTTCTTCAACTTCCCACAAGACAAAAATTTTAGAGACCCTAAATCTACTCCCCGGCATGCAATCACCACGTCCACCTGTGCTCGAGGCTTCTGTCTCCCGTTGCCATTCTTTGTTACCTTTGCAAAAGAGGCTCTGTGAGAGAATCCTTCCCTGTGGAATTCTGCACCCTGTTGGGCCTTTGTCTCCCGATGAGGCTTTGGCAACTCTGAGCAACCCTGTAAACCCAAAGCACGCAATTTTTCTATTAACAGGTTCCATCCATTGATCAAGCCTTTTCCTTCAGGAAAGAAAAGCTTGTGCCTTTTCCCATCCACATCCGAGACCAACCGAACACATATGTATCTCCTCAAGCAAAGATTCTCCTACGCTCCACCAGAATATCTACCATTCTCCTTCCAGTCAAACACTCTTCTCAATTGAGACAAAACTCTGCTACAAAAATCAATACCCTTTAGAAAGTTTTTCAATCCGTCCTCTCCGAACCAGATCCATGAGACTAAACCTTTACATCTCTCAATGATAATGACCTTCAGCTTTCTTCCTTCTCCTTCCACCGAAATCTCAAAAGATTTTGCGTCGACAAAAAACCACTTCATTTAACTGTTTTTAGGTCGATAAGTTTAGGAAGTTTCATTGTTAGAGGGAGTTTCAATGATGTAAGGTTCTAAAAGATCAATTAGTGCATAGTTTCATCATAAAATCTACAACATTCCTCCCTTTTTTTCTAATTTTGAACTATAAATTCTTAGATTAAAGTTTCCAACTAGCATATATATTTTTTAAGATGAAGAAGAAGCAGCACAGAAAAAAAAGAAACAAAATATTCATTGACAAGGATTTAAAAGTACAAGCTAAGGATGAGGAATTCTTCCCACATACACAAAACCTGAACAACAGAAGAGTGAACAAGATTTCTGCAATATGCCAATGAGACATATCAGGTGAATACAAAACTATTCAAAGAAAAAGTGACACTCCACTCTATAGGGTGAATACATCTTCTGCACAAAGAGACCAAAATGCTGCTCCTTGCTTTGAAATTTTAACCACTTGGATCTACACATCAATCCCAATAGAGCTAAATAGCATTTAGAGAAGTGTCCTCGAAAGTTGTGACTACAGGGGACCAAAAGTAGGCATCAAAATAAATGAAGTAAAAGTTTCTCTTAACCATCATACGTCAAGAGGCTAATGTTCAAATCATCCAAGTCTAGACTTACCAAATATTGACAAGAATTAAATTCACTTAAATTTCAATCTTTTGAATAGATCTTTGACAACAATCATGTAGTGTTTTTATGTATGTATATATACTCTCTTTCTTCCCATTTTTGTCATCAATTTTAAAGCTTAATATATATTTTCTAGTAAATTCTTTAATGAGGGCTGGTGGGTTTTTTTAACTCCTTTTTGTTTTTCCCTTGTGGCTCCCTTTGCATACTTCCTTTCTAGTAAATTTTGTTTTTCCCTTTGCATACTTCCTGTATGCTGTCAGGCTGCCTTTAGGTTGTATCTCCTTTTCTTTTAATATATTCTGCTTTTTTACCTATAAAAAAAAATCTAGTGAATTCTTTAAGAATTGCTTTTCCAATTTTTTGATTTTCATTAGAAACTACTGTTGAGCAAAGGTGTTTATATCATTCACATTAATTGTGTTGTAAATTTTCTTATCAGAAACAAACATACATTTTTATGGGAGCTTGTATCACATGTTTTCATAAGATACACACCTCAAAATAAAATATGTAGTAACTTACATACCTTTACATAAGAAATGTATGGTGTCATACCGTATCATGTATTAGAAGTTATTACAAACAGGGATTAACTAACATGCCAAAGCACCCTAAAATTTAGAATGAAGAATGTAAGGACGAGGCTAGAAACATATTTGGGAAGGCAAATATATCAACTAGTGAATTGAATTTACTAATTTATATCGTTTCTTGCAATGAATAAGCAGATAACACACTATACATATTCATACAAATTTAAAATTTAAATACACAAGAAAGGGGACCAACCATCAGAAAACCAAGGATATATAGGCTCATCCAAGTAACTCAAATTCATCACTACGCTAACCCAACTGACAATATTCAATACCCATAAGAATCAACATTGCAAATAAAACTTCAGTTTAAGAATCAAGTGTCATTAAAAGTCTACTAAATCTTACACTTGAAGGCTCACGTCCAAGTGGCGCACCATGAATAAGTCTTGAGGGTGTAACCTTAATACAAGGTACTTCAGTTGTATATGCTAAAGGCTATAGTCTCAAGGCTATTGAGGCTTAAGTCTCAAAACATCTAGTGATTTTTCATGTTTTTGGAATTGTATGAATTTATGGTATATATTTTATAGCTTAACTCTCAAATATTAATGGGTTTTAGACTTTATGGACTTTTGGTGTACATTGTGTAAGTCTTGCATCTTGGGCTTGAGGTCTGGATCTTGGATGAAACCTGTTACAAAAATAAGAGCTTAGCTAGCTTCCATTTAACCCTTTAAAAGGAGAGGGAGAGGGAACAAGAGAGAGAGAGAAGAAGATGATCACAATTCCTTGACCATCGTGCATGTGCACAATGGAACAAAGAATTCGTAGAGAGAGAGAGAGGTCTCTTCTCCAATACTATTGCCAAAATGTGTCAAAGGACATTCTATGGTGCTTCTTTCCCAAACAGAAGTCTCTTCTCCAATACAGAAGTCTCTTCTAGACACAAACTAACCAGTTTACCAAGAGGAGAATATCATTATAGGAAATGTTATAGCATATATCTACTTTACATATAAAGTTATAACCTATTAGAATACTTGTCATATAGAGTTGTAATATATTAGAAAGGTTAGATTGGCTTTTGTATATATATTCATAATGGATCAATAAAAAACATAGGGAATTCTTTCCTCCAATTCTTCCTTCTTGCTATTCCAGAGCCTAGGGCTCAAATTTGGAAGGACTAGGAAGAAATTCGTGAAGGAGAAAGAGAATGGGGTGTTCTTTGAACACCCATCTGTGAGAGAGGCAAGACACGCCCACTCCAAGAAGGACCTCCGGCCACCGACGATCAAGGCCACCAAGTCCGATGGCTGGATAGTGAGCGCGTGAGGCCCACGGTGACGCAGCCTTGGCCCGCCCCACGCGCGTGCGTGAGGGCGCTGCGGGCCTTCAAGTCGCCACCTCCACCTGTGGTCGCCAACCACACAAGCCTCAACCACCTTCCTTCCCTGTCTGACCATCGAAAAAGGGTTTTTCATCAAGTCGTTTCGATAAAGAACTTCAGAGGGTTTCTGTGGATTTGGACCGTTGCACTAGGGCTTTGGGGAAGCTTGCGCTTTGATCTCTAGAGGTATACTTTGTCCCTTACTTCTTTCCTTGTCTTTCTAATGAGTACTTCAGAAGATAAAAAGCTTGTTCTGACGCCTGCTGGCCCCGACGATGCCTAAAATCACTTTATAACAACCGACCGGTCCCAATTACTGATTAGAGTAAAAACAACTGCCTCTCTACTGAGGAGTATTCGCTTTGGTCAATCATCTTGAAAAGGACCCTCCTACGGATGATTCGAAAGAACGATGGCTAGAGAATGATGCCCATCTCTTCCTAAAAATTCGTAATTCCATTGACGGCAAAGTACTCACCCTCATTAATCACTGTGAATATGTTAAGGAACTAATGGAATATTTGGAATTTGTGTATTCTGCAAGAAAGGGAATATTTCGCATGTTTGATGGGCGTAAAGCCTTTATCGTGACCGAGAAACAAGATCGATCCCTCACTGAACTCTTCATGGACTATAAAAGACATGAGGAATTTAATACACTACTACCATTTAGTCCGTGATGTTAACTTTGTAAGATCAACAAGAAAAGATGGCAAAGGATGGGTTTCTATTTCCCCCACTCCCTTCGAGGATGATTCCTCGGTAAGGCTAGACTCGTCCACTCGAGATCTCATCTTTCCAAGAATCATTCCACAGGATACTCCGTACAGAGACCTCATCTACTCCTCCTTCTGCTTAGATAAGCAAAGGCTTTTATTGGTCTAACAGAATCGTAAAAGCAACAATATAGAAATAGTGGTCCCAGCGATAGCTCTAGCGGGACAAGCTCGGGAGGAGTTGTTTGTTATTATTGTCATAAGTCTAGACATGTGATACGAGATTGTAAGAAGTTTTAAAGTCTAAATCGTAGATTGCCTACCCTCGTAGCTTCCACTAATGAGGCACTGATTAGTCGGGCCTATTTCACTGCATCGATTCAAGTTCCACTTGTATCAGGAATCATTGAAGTCCCCATCTACTCTAATTACTGCTATTGCTAAGTCAGGTAACTCGAATAAATGCCTTGTCTCTTCTTCTTCCTTCGAATGGGTCATTAATTCTAGAGCCACAAATCACATGACAGGTAATTCTAGCTTATTCTCTACCTTTCAATCACATCCTTCAACTTCTCTCTCACTCGCGCATACCACAAATACCATGTGTTCTCGGGTCATACAATTTTTCCCACTCCATCTCTCCCTTTGCCATCTGCCTTGAGTTTACCTAATTTCTCTTTTAATTTGATTTATGTGAGCAAATTAACTTGAGCACTTAAATGTTATATCTCATTCTTCCCTGGTTTTTGTCTCTTTCAGGATCTTATGACGAAGCAGATTATTGGTAGAGGACATGAGTCTAGGGGTCTCTACATTCTTGATCATGCAGTACCAAGAGTTGTCGCTTGTTTAGGAGTTACTACACCATTTGAGATGCAATGTCAATTGGGTCATCCCTCTCTTCCCTTGTTGAAAAAGTTGTGTCCACAATTTTCAAGTGTGTCGTCCTTAGATTGTGAGTCTTGTCAATTTGCGAAGCATCATCGTCTTCATTCTAGTCCTAGGGTCAATAAATGAGCTAGTGCTCCATTTGAATTAGTTCATTCATATGTGTGGGGTCCATGTCCAGTTGTGTCCCCACTAGGTTTCAATACTTTGTCACTTTTGTTGATGATTATTCACGAACCACTAGGTAATATCTAATGAAAAACCGTTCTGAGTTATTTTCTCATTTTAGTGCCTTTTTATGCTGAGATACGCACTCAATTTCATGTTTATGTTCAAAGTTTGAGAAGTGATAATGTTGAAGAATATATCTCAAAACAGCTTCAATCATTCATGCTCAAAACGACATCCTTCAGTCAGACTCCTGCCGATACCCTTCTCGTAATGGAGTGGTTGAGAGGAAGAATAGACATCTCCTTGAAACTAACAAAGCTTTATTATTTCAAATGCAGGTGCCTAAGCATTTTTAGGCCGATGTTGTTTCCACCACTTGCTTTTTGATTAACCGGATGCCTCTCTCAATGCACTAGCACCCGTATCACATCCCCTTTGCAACAAACCTCTCGTTTCATCACTCAAGTATTTAGGCGACTGCTTTGTTCGAGATGTCTCTGTCCACATGTGTCTAAACCTCGATCTTAAGTCATCAAGTGTATCTTCCTCGATTACTCTCCTGGGCTCAAAAGGGTATAGGTGTTATTGTCCTAGTCTGCGTAGGTACCTTAGTTTCGCCGTGGTTACTTTTCTTGAGAATGCTTTTCAAGACCATCCACACTACAATCGTAAGTGGATGATTTGCCTGCTTATACTCATGCTTCACCCAACTCTTAAGCCAGGCCTCCTCCGTCGGGCCTCCCATCACTCTGCCCACACTGGGCGCCTATCACCCCCGCCTCCGAACCCTCCACCAACCGCGCTTCGACATCGATCCAGCCTCTGACGATCTCCCTATTGCTCTTTATAAAGGTAAACGTTAGTGTGCTCATCAAATTTTCTCCTTTTGCTTTATGACCACTTATCATCATAGTCTTGTTCTTTAATTGCATTCTCAATCCTATTTCGTTAAGTTCCTCACAGGTTCAAGCCCCCGCCACCCCTGGGTCGCGAGTGCTATGATAGAGGAGATGGATGCTTTGACTAATAATGGTACTCGGGGACTTGGTCTTCGCTTACTATTTTAAGAAAGTCAGTTGTCATGATGTTTGCGTGTGGAAGGTTAATCCCGATGGATATTTGCCTCAGTTGAAAGCTCGCCTTGTTGCTAAAGGGTACACCCAAACTTATGGGGTAGATTATTCTAATACTTTCTCTTCGGTGGCCAAGTTGACTTCTGTTCGGTTGTTTATATCTCTGCCAACAACTCATGGTTGGGACCTCCACCAACTTGATATTAAAAATGCTTTTCATTATGGGGATCTTGTAGAAGAAGTTTATATGGAGCAACCCCCCAGTTTTGTTGCTCAGGGGTAGATTGGTCGAGTTTGTCGTCTCTGCAAATCATTAAATGGCTTAAAACAGAGTCCACGCACATGGTTTGGCAAATTCAGTGAAGTGATTGAGACATTTGGCATGCAAAAGAGTAAATCTGATCATTCTGTTTTCTACATAAATTCTCAAGCAGGTATCATCTTGTTAGTTGTGTATGTTGATGATTATTGTCATTACTGGAAATGATATGGCAGGTATATCTTCACTCAAGTCCTTTCTTCATGGCCAATTCCACACAAAGGACTTAAGGATGCTAAAATACTTTTTGGGCATTGAAGTTATGAAAAGAAAACGTGGAATCTTCTTATCTCAAAGGAAATATGTGTTGAATCTATTGTCTGAAATAGGAAAATTGGGAGCAAAGTCATGTCATTCCCCTATGGCAAAAAGCCTACATCTTACTAGAGAAGGCGAATTGTTTGAAGACCCTGAGAGATATAGAAGTCTGGTTAGAAAGCTGAACTACTTTACAGTAACACGCCTTGATATTACATACTCTGTTAGTGTTGTATGCCAGCATATGTCTTCTCCAACGGTTGATCATTGGGCAGCTGTAGAACAAATTCGTATGTTACTTAAAAGGAACCCCAAGACGTGGTATTTTACAATAATCATAGGCATAACAAAATTAAGTGCTTTTCTCTCGATCGTTAGATTGGTAGACTCAAGGAGAACAAGAGGTCTACTTGGGTACCGTGTATTTGTTGTAGAAATTTAGCTCCCACAAGAAAGCAGTTAAACAGAGCGGTTCTCAATCTAGTGAAGAGGTCGACATGAGTAAATGACACACCAGATGCGGATCATGTGGCTTCATCAACTCTAATGGAAGCTAGCGATTAAGATAACAATCAATCAAAAAAAAAAAAGTTAGCACAAGATAATAAATTTAGCAAAACACCGGTGTGACAAATCCGTGATCGCCTTCATATTGCTTAACTGTATTCCATGAACGAACTAAGCATACTGAGATGTATCACATTTCGCTCGTAGCAAAATACAACTTAACCCGATTTCTATGATATGAAGACCGGAGAACAATCAAGGATATCTTCACAAAGGCCCTAAGTGGGGACCAGGTTAGTTATCTATGTAACAAATTAGACATGATTGTCACAGCATGCCTGAACTGAGAGGGAGTGTTATAGCATATATCTACTTTACATATGTGTTAAACCGATTAGGAAACTTGCCTTATAGAGTTGTAACTCAATAGGAATGCTGATCGGGCTTATATATATTCATAATGGATCAATGAAAAACATAAGAAATTCTTTCCCCCAATTCTTCCTTCTTGCCTTCTACAAGAAACAGAAAAAAAATTTAATAAAGCAAAAATAAGTAGAAAAGAGAACTATTTTAATAAAGCAAAAATAAGTTGAAATGAGAATGAGTGATAATATTCACCCACAAATATTAAGATTTCCACTTATGCAAAGGCAAGTCCAGATGACCTGAACCAGCTTCTCCTTTTAGAACTTAACCAAGACAGTTCTTTTTATTGGTTGAGGCTGGCCAGCCAAAACCAACAGCAGATGTAGTTTCATTTTTTATTTTTTATTTTTTGATAGGCAAACTGAACAAGTATTATTAACAGCAGATATAGTTTCATGAAAAAAATTCCCGCCACCAACAAGTGTTGGCTTCCAATATTTCAAGTTCAATCCCATACAATCCTAAGAAAATATCACTGAACAATTAGATGCCTCACTCTCTGCTCACCAGGGGAAAAAATATTAAATCCTACAGACAGAAGGTAGTTCTCAAAGAAAAATGTCCTCTGCTAATCAATGAATCCTTTTCTTCCGAAGGTATTAAATAAAGATCATATATAAAGAGGCACAAAAGGGGGCACAACCGCTCATAACTAAGCATCACAAGGAAGTACATTCTGCTAAGACCTGTCAAATTCTCAATGAACCAAGGATTCCCACTATCGCCACTTCTGTTAAATTCCCAAACAAGACTGGCCAGCCCCTCAAAGGTTTTCCTAGTACAATCCATCCAATTGCACCACACCATGCATGAATGACTTGTCCTCCGCACTTCTCTTCTCCTATCCACATACTTCTGATGCCAACCAGCAAAGCCCATCCTCATATCAGACAAAACATCCAACTCACACAGTAATAGAACAAAATCAAAGCTCACAGGTTCTTAACCATTGAGCAACGAGAATGACCCAAGCACACTCTGTCTCCATTGTACAGACAACATCAATTTGCAATTATCTTCTCCTCCTCACGTTGTAGAAACCATCCATATTCAGCCTCCTAACCCTGTTGAAGTCAACCTCATAACATCCAAGTTAGCTTCCAAACCTTAAACTGCTTCAAAGAAAAGAAAATAAATTATGGTATTTTAACTAATCAATATCAACCAATAAAGGTGGTTTATCTGCATAAAACTGCAATGACATCTCCTATCCCCCACTCCCACTTCCATCTGGCATTGTCCCTGAAAGTCCTTCAAGAAACCCCATCAACAATCCTGGTCATTCCGCACAAAAAGCTCAAATATAATATTTCCACACTCTAATATCTTTTCTTCAATTCAATGGTCACTCAATCTTTAAACAAATAAGTTTTACGAACATGCATTCCTAAACTTTTCCATCATTTTCCCTTGTATTTCAAAACATTTTCATCAATGGGAATGAAGTTTAAAGGACATTTTAAATCATTAAGGCTCGGCCCCTCACCCTAAAACCCACCCATGCACAAACCAAATCTCACCTGTGTTTCACTCACAAAACTCATCCACTTGAACCTTGTTAAGGATTAGTTTCAATCCATTTAGAATCTTTTCCTTTTCTCTTTAGTCTCATAATTAGACTTAACTTTGTTTCTTTATTTACTCTAACACTTGGAGTATAAATATGTATGTTCCCTCACTTTGTTAATCAATGAAAATCAAATAGTTATTTTTCTCTTCACATGTATCGTACACCTTCCGCCACTTTTGTTCGATCTTCTCCGATTGACCTTTCTCGCGAACCTTCTCCCCTCACAAAAATTTTCTATGACGAAACTTCTTCCTAAGAATCTACTTTTCCAACAGTCTATTTGCAAGCCCTTTTTCGGTCTCATCAACTCGTCGTGCAATCAATTCCGACAACCCATCTAGTGACCTTGTCTTACTCCGATCACATCGACTTGCCGTATAGTCAATTCCAGCAATACATCTTATGGTCATGTCTCACTCTGGTCTCACATCAACTCGCCGTGTAGTCAATTCCAGCGACACATATTATGGCCATGTCTCACTTCGATAACACCAACGACCCTAGATCTACGTGTAACTCATTTGACCTATATGCTCCAGCTTGGTACATGTCTTACAAGCTTGGTGCATTAGGATTAAGTACATGTGTAACTCATTTGATCTTATAATACGCTTCAACTTGTTTTATGTTATAGATTATTTCCCAATCCATTTAGGGAATATTTTTCCCTTCTTTCCTTTTCTCTTTAGCCTAATTAGACTCTAACTTGTTTCCTTTATATGCTCTAACACTTAGAGTATAAATATGTATGTTCCCCCACTTTGCTAATCAATGAAAATCAAAGAGTTATTTTTCTTTTCACAAACCTCAAACTGGCATTTTAGATTTGCTTTCATCCACACACACACACACATATAATCTAAAAGAAAAGCCCAAGGCAATGTATACCAAATGCTTTACCATCCATAGAAAATGCTTTTGAGCCTCAATTGGAGATATTTTTATTCTTTGAATTTCCTACAAATAGTCACAAAGTCAAAAGCATAGTACTGAAATTTGTATGTTATAACCAAAAAAAAAAAAAACCCAAGAGATGTTTCTCATTCCCCAACCACCTTTTGGAATGCCCAATGCACCAAACATTATTCCTTCTTGGTGAAATGCGTATACTGCTGGCCTCTCACTAGGTAATATATTCATTTAGAAAAACATGAAAGAGAGGTTATGCTTGTTTTCATGTAAGATCTGATACACACACACACATGCACACAAAGTTCATCAAATTTTGCAAGATGAATATGGAGAATCAACTCCAAAAAAAAACCACCTGCCAAGAGGGTTCATCAAATGAATGTGACATTTTATGAGGATGTACTTTTAGAAGTTGTATTCACAGACCTTCAGATTGATGACAGCAACCCTATTTGCTGGTGTTGAAAGCTGCTCACTAATGTAGGCCATAGACCTTAACATGGGTTCCAATGTGACCCTTGAGAGCTGAAACTTGACTTCTGATTCTCCTTACGGAGTCTTACTATAGTCTTGCAAACTGCAATAGAAAACACATAAAAGGCAGGGGAAAAAGCTAGGATCAGCTGTTGAATAAGTAGAAAGAGAAAAAGGAAAGGCTTATGCTGATCTCTGGGTCACTATAACTAGTTTATGATGCACCAGTGCCACTTGTATTTAAGGCTTCAGCTGTGTATAGCACATAAAAATGTCACATCAACACAAGGAAGAGAGAAAATTTAAGCAATTACGTTTACATAACTCCAAAAAATGGAAAAAATAAAGTAAGAAGCAGCAGTAGTAAGTGACAATCACACTTGAAGATTACATACATACCTTCAAGTTGATGACAGCAACTCTATTCCCTGGTGTCGAATTCTTATTCTCCATTACCCATGTCATTGATTTCAGGCAAGGAAGAACCACCTGTTGGAATGAAGAATGTGAAGAAGAAAAAGTCAACAACTAGCTTCCCTACTTAGAATCAGATGTTATATGGAACAACAAAACACAATGGAACATATCTCTTTAACATGTTTCAAGGATCACTATCATTTGAAGAGACACAGGGCCATGCGTGGCAGATTCAAACTGGTAACTGGTTGAGCAGGAACACCAGCATCATTAAGATTAAAGCGCTTTATTACTTCATCTTGTCGTGGGCCATAATAATGGTGTCATATCTGAAGCCGATGCAGCAGGTCTTTAGTTCATCATAACCAACCCTACTAACCTGAGTGCTAGGAGGCGAACTTTGGCATTTTTCTTCACAACTGCAACCTTCTTCCCTCCTTCTTAAGAGCAACCATCGCTGCATTATACGCCTCTACAGCCATTTTGCACCTTCTTCTCTTGGGTATATTTCGATCGCCTACATAAATTGTTGTACCGGGAGGTCAACAACTCCTGACCATGTAATTCACCACCACGGTCATCTAATCCAACGCCACTTTTAGCATTTCTTGTCCACCCGCTTCAAGATGTGAATGAGATGGTATAAAAGTACACGGTTACAGTGAAGACTGTCAAAACGGGTCTACAGAGAATGCCTGAATACTCAAACACGGCAGCTACAGCTTGCCTCATTTCTGGAATGTCTAATGACAATATGCCTTGTGGTCATCCCTCAAATTTGCAACCTCAGATGTGCTGATAGCTCCATCACCATCAACTGATTTGCAGTGATAAACAAAGTTCTTCAACTGTCCTCCTTGGTGTTCTAAAATGATTTCTCAAGAGATCATTGCTTTGTTTCCACAGGTGAGCAAACCTCAACATCTGCATATGGTATCAAATCCAACTCATATCTTTCTAACCACCTCCAGAAGGTCCTTCTCATACGTTTAAAGAACACTGGTAATGGGTTTGCTTGATTCAAGCATAAATCACCAAAAGAGCCTCAAACCCTGGGCTAGAGAACGGCGCGAAGAACCCCAAACAATCGGGACCCATTGTGTTCGACGTTATAATGATTGAAGCTAATCATTTAGCCTGGAGATCACGACAAGTATCGAATCCCAGGATGACTCAAACTCCTCAATTGTTTCAGTTATAATATAATATACAGTTCCAGCTGAAAATTAGGATGAGTATGACATACATGTGCCCCTTTCCCTCGGCCTTCTTAAAACATGCGATTATAATACAGTGGCGGACTTCAGGAAAAACCTGAGCAACTGCTGATTGTATGGCTCTGTCTTGATCAGTGGTTATAGAGACAGGAAGGAGATCATTCATTGCAGTGAGAAATGTTTTGAACAGCCAAACAAAGGAGGCCTCAGAATCATCAAGAAGTAGTGCACAGCCAAACAAAATTGTCTGACCATGATTATTAACCCCTGTGAAAGGAGCAAATGGTACTCTGCACTGGTTCACACTGTACATTGTATCTAGTGTAACAGTGTCACCAAAATGACTGTACGCTAGCCTAGATCTAGCATCTGCCCAGAATACGTTAGCCATGTGGTTATTTTCATCAAGTTGAATTACATAAAAAAACCCAGGATTTTCATCTGCATTTTCTTGAAATAATCCAGCAGATTCTGTGCATCCCTCTCAACTACCCTTTCTCCGATTTGAAGGTCTAGCAGCATAGTTAATGGACCCAGCATTCTTATTTGGACGATGGTTTACATAAAAGTACTTAACTCCACGATTTGTGTCTAGAAACACGGTTTCCATTCCATGGACACATACATAACGCCATCAGGGGAACAACTCCTCCCCTTAAAAGGTTTAATGCTGCCCTTGCAGTACTAGCAAAATGCCTGCGGGGTCGAAGGTAATGCACCTTGCTGGGACTCACCATGGAATGAGTGTGCTCCTTTTCAAATTCTGTCACAACCCACTTTCCTTGACCTTTTAGCTCTATTTTAAGCATCGCATCACAACTATCAGCATGCCTTCTTTTCAAACCTCTCTGCCATACAAATTCCCGAGCGATAACCACGCATCAGGTTTAGAATGAGTACAATGACCATTGGTAGTAAACCTGCCGCCTAAGTTCATCATAGAAAGTTCTGGCAGCATCTTCAGAATCAAATCTATCTACATGCCTCAGCAAACCCATCCTCATCCCCAGCTGTAGAATTTTCAGCCGTATTTATCACCCACTTTCATTTGCTTGCATCACCGTTATCATCTACCACAGCATGGGATCCTGTTTCCTCTCTTTCCACATCGGGACATTTCAAACATCCATACCAATCTATTTTATTAAGTCGAAGTATGTAACATGAGGATGAACTATGTAAGAACGTTTCACATGTTTTATTTCCTACCAAAGAGAAGAACAAGCTGCATATAAACGAATTCCACCACAGCCATAAAAAGAAATTCACAATTAAAACCATTTAAAATAACCAGAGAAATCTGATCATAAGAAAAATTCACAAAGAAGAAAAAGTTAATCTCTGTTTAATGGGCTAAAACTCACACAGTACCAAAGGAAATTTCGAATCATACATTAGCGAACAGCAGAAAATTTGGAACCTAGGGACTAAACCCTAACTGCCAACTGCTCTGTTAAATACCTGAGCAAGGGGGGCCTAACAATTACATCATGTTTCTTCATAGGAAAAGAAGCACCACATATGCAGACCAAAATTTATTTAAATTTGAATTGCTTATAAGGAGAACTAATTATTCTACTTTCCAAGGATTCCAAGCTGCCATGCATGATAACTGCTATCCGTACTCCCATCATCACCATTACCATCACTCTCAGCTACTATTTTACAAAAATTTTAAGAGCACAACGTCTGTCTACTTCTCCTTCAAAAAATTCCTCGCCAAAAAATCTCAAAATTATATAACGCCACACCTGCTCACCACCCGCCTGAACCATCTCCATGACCATCTCCTCGTTGCCTCTACAAATGGCCATCCACTAGGCCAGCCTGGAAGAAGTGAGCCAACCACACATCCAACGTGGAAACCATTTTCACCCACACATGGCTGCATCAAATTCGTCTCCGCCACAATTCACAACCAAGTAAAGAAAGAAACCCACCTCTAGAAACAGAAAACAACCCTAATACTACACAACCAAACAAAACAATAAAACTAATACAGCTCCACAAACCAATTCCAGCGCACGACTAAAATCAAACACCCAAATAGTAATAACAACAACATCAACCAACCATACTAAGATTGGAATCATCAATACCCGGATCACGAAAACCAATAAGATCAAAACAAAGAAAAATAGAATCAAATTGAAAATAAGAAGAGAGCGGAAAACAAGAACAAGAAAGTGTGTAATTAGATTGATTATGAATTCACCTAGGGCAAAGAAAAAATGCACTGGGTCTGAGAGAAATACGGCGAGAGAAGCGGAGAAACGTGGAAAGTGGAGGATTGAAGAAGAAGGAAAAGCGCCACGAAAGAGCCAAAGATCGCTCTGTCGGATGGTTTTTCTCGTTTTGCCGTTGTTTACTTTGAGTTTGGTCGGACTGAACCCAGCTCTCATCCAAAAACATGTCATATGTAAAAAAAAAGAAAAACTTAATAAAATTAACGGGCCCTTTTCTACTTGTCGCCCTACTTTCCAGCCTCTTTCATTTTAAAGTCTTAAATAATTTAAAAATAAATAAAGAAAATATAAAAAGTTATAAAAAAACCTCAGTTATAATAAGGAATTTAGATTTTGTTGATCACTGAACATTCCAATGAGTAGAATGAGTGAAATCTTGTTACGTCTCAAATATGATATTGATATTATTTTGGAATTATGTATGTGAGTGACATGCCACAATTGATTTGATAATGGTAAGAGTTGGGAATTCTAGACGTGTTAAATTAATCATTGATTTTTGTTTTATTGATATTTTTGAGAGGGATATTCTAAAATGGATTATTATGGTGTAGTTTTACATATTAAACTGCTTTTACATATGAAAAATAAGGTTAATAAAGAAATATAGTGAATATGGTTAGTTTATAGGTTTTTTTTTTTTTTAATAATAAAAACATAAAACACTAATGATAAAACAGCTTTTAAAAACACTGTACCTGCGATTTTGGAATTTTTAAAACTGTTTTCTAAATCAAACCAAACAAGCACTAAATTTGCATTTAATTCATGGTACTCAATGAAGTCCTTCCTCATGTTTATAAATATTTAAAATATAGTATGTTTGACAAATTGAAAATCAAGTAAAATTATTCATCTATTTTTATTTGAAAAAGTGAAAAGATGAAGTATTATTTAGATTAATTATTGAACTAATTTTACTTGCTTAACAAGAACAAAGTATGAAATTGATTTTTGACATTTTAAATTTTCTTTGAAATTTTAATAATTATAAGTCTTTTAAATATAGAATAAACTTACTAGATATATAGAGTATCCAAAGGTCTCATGTCATGTCATGTATAAGAATTCAATTTAGAAGTTGAACTATTGTGTAAATGTCAAGAATTTTATGGCCTAATCATGTTTAGTCTAATAATATCATAAACATATTATGAACCCTAAAATATTATACCTAATCATGATAATACGTAACACTTCAAATTATATCTTATTAATTTTCATGATATGCTTGCAGATAATGTAAATTAGTTCTGCTCATTAAATTTAATAATAAGTTAATAAAAAAGGGATATAATCAGAATAATTAAAGAAGTAAAGAGACTAATGGTAATTTGTCAAATTAAGGTCTTATGGGACATTAAGTTAAAAGATTATAGGTTATTTTGGAATTGTGATAAGTTAGTTTCAAATTGAATAAAGAGGGGGGACTAAATAGCAAAAGGGAAAAGTTTAAGCCAAATCCCATTAAGACAACAATTTGTCTTCTAGGATAGGAATTCTCCATTTTGACTTTGGGGTCTAGGGTTTACAGTTGGGAGAATAACCAGTTTTGGTTTGCTTTTTCTCCTTTTGTTTGGGGCTCTATTAGTCAATGTAAAGAGAAGAAAATGAAGAAAATGAATAAGAGAAGAAATGAAGAAAAAGGAAGTTAGTTGAAGCTTTTTAAGACATCAAGGCTAGGAAAACTTAACTCTTCCATTATTTATGGCTTGTTTGTTGGTTTTAGTTAGGCTTAAGAGTTGTTTTGATTTGATTTTGTTTGGGCTTGAAATTGGTCCTACGAAAATGGCAAATATGTGACACTGCTCAGCCCGAGACGCCCAGCTTCCTCACTCCTCGCCTAAGAAAGGTCCTAGAGAAACCCGAAGCCCCGCTTCCCCCCCTTTCTTCAGTTAATTTTAGAAACCATTACTCATTTGTTAGGACTCCGATTGAGGTGATTGATAAGTATGAAATTAAGATTAATTGATAATCCTAACAAGTGAGAGAAAGGGTTTGTATATATTGTAGCACTCTTTTCCGGCCCAACTCGATTAAGTAAATCCGCCGCTGTGGATGCCTGCGAATTCTTTTATTTATTTGTTTTTCAAAAGTGTCTGCAATCCCCGCCCGACCTGAATAATGACAGATTCGAACCGGAGCCCTAAGCATTCCGACCGCTTTCATTTATCTTATCAAAACATTTTATTTAGTGTCATTTTCATTTTTAGAGTTTTCAATTACGTGAAAGCATTTCAAAATGGTAGCCCATAAAATTATACTTATACTAACACGCTACAAAATGACATATCAGCTTCCTTACAAATGATATACAAAAACACTATTTCGTAGATTAACTCTTTTGTTCACAAAATAATGTGATGTTCAAAATAAATGATATGCATATGACGGAGTATATACTTATACGCCGCTACTTTCTCTATGACTCTGCGCTTCTTGATCTTGCCTTCTTTCTTGTTTACTCGAAACCTAAGCATAGATAAAAACGATACGCTAAGCATTTTCATGCTTAGTGGTTCTATACAGTTCTATTCAAATTTTTAGTTTAACACGACATGCATTTATCATAAAACCATGTCTTTTATATCAAACTATACTCATGCTTATTCATTTCATGCTTTCACTTTACAAATCATTGATCATATCAAAATGTTCATTTTCACATGCTTTAATTTACTTAAATCATGAGATTCAAACATACACTCCCAAGGATGTATTTAGTTTACAAATCCCATTTACACTCATAAAAGTTTGTTATTTCACTTTGTCTATACAATTCACATTCATGACGGATTGGTGCATCCCGCCAAGTGGTCATTTAAAAAATCATACGTCATCATGACGGATGCCAATTGGTGCATCCCCGCTCGTGACATTTGATTAAATATACACCATCATGCACGGATGCGATTGGTGCATCCACCCATGTTATCATTCTAGATATCGATTCAATTCAAGATGTCAAGAATTAACCAATAGTTTATAATGGAATTAATCACTACATGCAATTAATTAACACATTTCAAATATCATTTCCAAATTCACTAATTCATTATGTCACAATATGACAATATCATTTGTAATCCAAATAAATGCACACAAGCAAATATTTGACACCATCCCAATTTCTATTTCAAAACATTATGCGATTTTATTACCTTTCAATTGAAGTATGTATATTCCATAATTATTTCGCATTTATTTGGTAAACTACCAAAACACTTCAAACCAATATAGATTACGGAACAAAGAACGAACACTTGAATCTAATAGAGGTCCGAAGAACTAACCAGCCGGCTTTCGCTCTCGTCTTTCTTCCCTGATCTCTGGGCCCTAGGTTAGGTGATCCTCACCCATCCCTAGTCAATAAAAATTATGCCACTCTTAGTGGATAAACAATTATTATACATTTTTAGTGAATGACAATTAATCTTCATTAACGGTTTTGGGTTAAGACACTAAGTCTGCCCTCGCTTCATCGAGGCGGCGAGGTATGATGCATTTTTCACTTAGTTTCATTCTTATTTGAACCCCTATTAATCTTTTATTAGGGTTTCTAAACAATCGATGTACGAATACGACTTACGTGGGTGGTCAGAGCACTCCAGATCGCGACCACTCGGATCGGTATCGATACTGACGGATCTGCACCCACCACTTTGATTGGTACCCTGCACTGTTCCTTCGATCATTAAGGGGTACCCCAGACTTTAACTTTGGCACCTAAGACTACTCTCCTGTGTACATGGGCACTGATACGCACTGGGCACCGGGTACCAATGTAAGGGAGTTCTCGCCTTAAATGGCGATTTTGCCATTTCTCACCCACAAAACCCAAAATTACTCCCTTAAATTATGCATATCATAACTCCACCATGGAATCCAACTTAAACAACTCCAAAAGTGTTAGGAACCAATAAAAACCCCTTTACCTAGTTAGGCTTTTTCCCCAAATCAAAAATCACAAAGAGGAAAGTTAGGGTTTGATTTCTTACCTTAAATCTCTTCAAATCTTCACTTGTAGGTTGCTTGATCTCTTAGAAGCAATAAATGGGAAACAATCCCACCCAAAGCTTGACCCTTCTCTTGCCCTAGCTCTCTTCTCCTTTTTATTCTCTCTTCTCCAAAACGGATTTGTTCAAGAATGAGCTCCTGCATCAAAATTTGGTCTTTAAACCCCATTTAAGTGTAAGGCCATGTCATCTACACACAAATTCCATTTCTCATGTTTTTTCTCGCTTCATTTCACTTCATTTATCATTTAATCTTACTTTAGTATTTAAGCTCATTCTATTCTCGAATTTCTTAGGTCCCTATTTACCAATTCCAAATTTTCCTTTTTATACTTGGGTTTATTCCTTGTTCATCTCCAATTTCTCATTTAGCATATATATTTGCAGGTATTTGGCTTTAGCCATATAATCATTTAATCAATATTCATTTAACAATTTCTAAAATACCCAAGTTGGCTCAACTTATACCCTAATATATAGCCACTTTATTACAAAATCTATAGTTTTTCGCTATATGTATACTACATATCGTTATTAATTAGTAAATAAAATGTATGTGACATGGACGATCCAATGGAATGAGGAAAGCACGGTCTTAAGAATTGACCAAGTGTTATAACATGGATATTGGTAAGATCGGTGCAAGCAAATGTCAAGAACTGCAGAGTTATAATTGTAGCCCGCCAAGATTCACGGTGGTGAATGAATAGACACATGTTTAGTGCTTCGCACCTTTCTAATAAGCACCTAACACTGCTTCGTGTGATACACTGCCTGCTAATGACACTTCAGACAGTGCTACGACACTTCGCTTCGTATCGCAGCATGTATGTTCAATGCCTCCGCACTTATGTTCATTATTATAACAGACATCTGGGCACCTATTAGCCGCATCCCCTTATTCATTGTTACTGGTCTATGCAGGTAAATACTTATATGATGTGCATCTGAATAATGAATAATATAAACACAAAAACAATTAGCCCGGATGCCAAGGCATATCTCTGCCTCAGATTAGAGGGTTCCAATGCACCTTATGTTATGAAATTTCTAATAAGGACTCCTATCGGAGAGATGAATAATATGATATGTGAAACTAATTATACGTGTTTACATAACAAACATGATTTAATGTGTTATTATATATATGTCATTATACATATATGTTATATATATATATATATATATATATATATATATATATATATATATATATATATATATATGTTATCTTGTTTTTCCATCTGCTTATGCTTAGCAGGGTGTTTCAATCATATATATATATATAATATTTTGTTTTAGCAAACTAGTAAGTATATAAGCTGTTAAAGACTCACATATTTATGAAGTAGAAATTTTAAACACCATTGTAGTGGTGGTTCCATAAGCTATACTTTGTAGTCTAGAATTTTCATAATTTCTGCTTTGAAACAACTTATATTATTATGAATCTATTCTGAAAGGGTCCCAAATAAATTGTGAAAATCAGTTAACAAATCTTACTGTAGGACGTCCCTTGCTTATCAAGACAAGGGAAGGAGCGTAAGCTTAGTGGCATTGAGCCCTAGGTTTAGGTATTTCGAAAATTATTAGTTAAAATGTACTACATAGTATTGTAAGAAATAATGTCGATGTCCTTGGTTTATTTTTATATAGTAAATAAGATGGAACGAATTCAAGACACTCATGAGGAAAGTGCCGGGGCTGACCCAAAGATCAAAAATCCATTAGCCTCTGGGCTCTTTTAGTTTTGCTAGGAAGTGAACATGCCAATCAAGGCATTGCACTTTGTGATATGTTTAAGAGTCTCGAGATCACTTGAGGCATTAGAGCCTAATGATCTTGTAAGGAAGCATATAGAAGAATTTTATGGTACAAGTTTAAAAAGAGTCCATGTCACTTGGTATGAGAACTTGCAAAGGGCTTGATAAAGTGGGAAATGGTCCCCGACCAAAATGGCCAGTCAAAGGATTACTCACAAAGTAACTTAAGATCTGGTGAGCTGAGTTCAGAAATCCATCAATATACCTAAATTAATGAGACTCTGTCAAGATTTACTAAGTACACACCAAATGATTAGAGACACTAAATGCAGCCAATCTCCATTTGAAACAGTTATTTGATGAATACTGAGAAGGAAGAGTTTAATTTTACTTTAATACACACCAGAACCCCGCTTCATGGTTTGAACCTTCCACTTTGTAACATGTTTTGAGATATTTAAAAATAATATATAAAAGGCACCTACATGATACATCATTGTATAATTTACAACAAGTGTTTGCTGAGAAAATTATACAGAAAACTGAATGATGAGTCTGGCAAAAACAGAGAAAGTTCCTCCATAGCTTCCTCCTCGTGCAGCAGACTGAAAAGTCCTAAATTAATCAAAGACATAGTTCTGTCATTTATAGAAGGCATGGACCCACAACATTTCCACTTTAGAGCACTCAATCCAAAACATGGTGACTTAAGGGTCACACGTTACAACACATCTCTTACTTAGCAATCATGTGAACTGGTTGTTCTTCATGTAATGATGAGTCTGAATCCATAGTTTTAACTACTTTTCCAATGTTTTAATAGTTTCTTCATTTGAAATGCCAAATTATGAATATTCAACAACTTTGTGTTATATATTAATTTGAAAATGAGAGAAAACAAGCAGAAAGAAGTGAAAAAAATTGAAACGCAGCAGACTATCGCAGAGAAGCTGCATGCTGTGCACAATTTCTGCATAAAAAAGGCAAAGAACCATGGCTCAAATGAGTGTTTATATGTCGGAACAAAGTTCAGATAAATTGAAGTGTAGTTTAGGAATCTTTGGCTGCGACAAAGAGTTCGGTAAGGCGGCATTTGCTAAAGAAGAATGAAAGAAGATTAGTCACTGACACCCTAACCACGCGACAATCAAGGCAAAGAGCAAAGGAGCCAGATCATGACATTCATTGAAGATAAAAAGTTTGAAGACTAACAGAGGAACTCATCAGAATAATATAATCTGCCCGCTGATAGAAAATCTGCCAAGAAATACAACACAGCCAACTAAGACAAAGGGTTTTTATGTTGCACAAAATTCTTCATTAATCAAGCCAAATCTGCCAGAGATAGAATCTCATCGCAACAAAGAAAATCCTATCGTGACATAACATTAAGAACTAATAATCAAGATTACAAAATCTTAATACTATAATGATTATCACATAAAAACATAAGGAGGAATCTTCTTTGTCAGATAAGGTTAAGAGCAACACAAAAAGAATGGCACAAAGAAATCTATAATAGTAAAGAATTATATAACTACATTACCAGAAATTTATGCTACAATAAAGTATATGAATGATAAATTCTATCATGAGAATAGAAAATTAGTCAAGAACAAAAAAGAAAAGAAGGAACTAAGATTAGCTAGGTCAAGACACTCGCCAAGATTTACACTGACAAAACAACTCAACAGTTTACTAAAGAACTAACAAAAGTCTATCGCGACCAAGAAGTTTCGCTCATACGTAAATTGGCGATAGACTCAAAGAAACTTTATCACAAGGAGTTGAGATTATGCTAAAGGTCGTTTGTCATGACATGAAAAATTATGTCACTTAATTCAAAAGGATAATATTATGATGTGCTCGTCAAAGGAGGTTTGTGGTCATGATACAACACATTCCTATGATAAGAACAGGATCACACTAAAATTATGTTAAAAACATTTATAAAGTCTACGCGAATGTAATCAACATAAGATATCAAAATGAACAGTTTGCACGTGAGATTGTATGCTACGACGTGGAGCCAAGAAAAAGAATTAAACTCACGATGTAACTTTTTAGCCACACCATGACTAATTGGGCTAGAATGTGGATCCAACCACTAATAAAGTGCACAAACATTGTAAAGTCTATACAGTTATCTGAGCACTATGCATAGCTTCAGAACCTACAAAGGACGTCTCGGTATTAAAACTCAGATATTTATTTTTCTTGCTCTATTTTTCTTTTAATTAGAGTAAGTTTTAGTAGAGTTTCAATGTAGATTCTATTAGTATTCTTTTTATTTTTAAGACTTAGGTATTGAACTGGAATATGCACTTCGAAATGAATTATTTATATAAAATCATCTTTCTCATTACCGTCTAATTAAAATGTATATTGAAAGTTGGAGTTCATTTATGATTTTGAATTTTCCTAATTAATTAGTCATCAAGAAAGAGTAACTCGTTTTAGAAAAAGGATTTCAGAAAACAATAATGATGATAGTCATTTTATAAGGCGCTTAAGAACTCATCTAAACTTTCGGAATTTATTTGGATTGATATTGTTTTGAATTTATTTGTTCTCAGACGAAAATCCCAAATTCTGCCAAGGTCCCGTATCTTACCTAACTTTGTTCTTATATAGGTGATATGAATCCTGACAGCATGAGTTGTTCTTGTAATATAGACTAATACTAAGGAACTAAATGAACTATGATAGGCCACTAAACAGGACTACCAACTAATGGTAATTTGAGGATAGTTGAATGAAGCATCACTGCATTCATCAGTGGCCCTTCCTTTCAAGGAATTGATTATGATCCCGTATAGCAAAGATCTAATTAATGAGAGAAATTTTACCTAAATGAAGGACGAGGTAATCAAATTATATGTCAAATATCTCACAGAGGTAAGAATTTCAAATACCAAGATTCAAAAAGGTAACAAAAGAAAAACACATTTAAACTCAAGAGGCCCATGGGAACTATGTTAAACATTAGAACTGTTTCATAGTGAAATGAAGCAGAAACTTTAACTAAAGGAAAGTATGGCATGGAGAAATCCAAACCATATTTACTCCATGCATCTTCGACAAACCCTTCCAACTATATTTGAGCCGTGAATCAAGATGGAAAATGAACACACCACCAATTATATCCAATGATTCCAATGCAGAATTTAAACCAGCCTTTATTAAAATATTAGAAGATATGAATTGAATCTAAGATTAAAATTTTTAGCTTACTCCCACTCACCATAAGAGAAGGTCCACAAAGAAATTGATGTTGAGTAGTGATTCAAGAATGAGGTGTCATCACCCGAGAACTTAATTCTACTATTAGAAATACTGCCACCCAGATAAAGGGCCTTGGATCAAAAAAGATAGACATTATTTTCTTCTGACAAATGATTTTATGATGTCAAATAGAATTCACTTACAAGAGTTTGTTAAAAGTGTGAGGTCAGATGGTGCACACACATTGAAAGTGTAGCAGTAGAATGTAAAACAAACAAATCAAGAAAGAAACTCAAGTATCGCAATAAGAATGGGTTGATAATGTATAGAGGTCCGGGTTCATTTCCACTAAGATACACATATGGTACTCCCAACTTTGATCTTCTAACTTTAAAACCAAACTCAATACCTTTCCTGACAGAAAGCATTTGATTGAGGACAGGGGTTCTTCTTGAGAACGAAGACTTTCACCACTTCCCGGTAAGCTTCCAGATATTAACTATCGGACAAAGGGATCTAATTGAGAAGACCACCCATTCCTGTGACGCTATATTGGCCTATGAGGATGCATCTAAGGCTTTTAAACCTAGAGTTAAAGACAGAACATAAATGTCAATAAACACCACGTTAAAAACAGAGAACTGCTGCGACTCACAACCAGAGCCCAAAGTAGCCTCCCTTCGCTGGGATGAGGGGCTTTAAATGAGCATCCCCAAGTTTTCAATCCTCAAGGGAGGTTAAGGCAAGAAAGGAGAGAAATGGAGAAGAAGAGGCAGAGCTTGCTTCCCGAATAATGGATAGTTATGATTAATTTTGTTATAAGAGCCACCTGCTATATAATGCCTCGCAGTCAAGGGAAATTACAAAAAATATCAAA
>JAEQBH010007538.1:0-148391 GCA_016808115.1 Tetrastigma voinierianum | reverse complement strand
TAAAACCATAGTCATCAACCACTATGGCTTTAACTTAAAAAATTTTAAAATCATAGTCATCAATCACGGTTTTAATTTGAAAAAATTTATAGTCACCAACTACGGTTTTGATGAGGACGCATTAGTTTGGGCATTATTTTCGAAAATGTAATAGATTGGTATTTAAAAAAAAAATGTGTTATTTTGGGACAAAGCTCTTTTAGAGGTGTTTGGTTTATAGAAACAGCTTGGTTTGTTGAATTGGTATTTTGCGGTTTCTCGGCTGACTTAGCCTTTGATCATCTTTGAACTTAGGTAGTTTATATATCTAATTTAACTGAATATTTTTTTTCTCTCTTGGTAAATAGAATTGCCCGGTGTTCTTTGGGTGTTGCCTGATTCATATCTTGATGTCCCTAAGAAAGATTATGGAGGTGAGAATCATATAAACTCTATTTTACCAGGAAAGTAGCAACGTCTTTTTTGGGTTTGAATTTCCTATGCATATCAATTTTTATTTGTTTAATGTTTTCTGGCTAGGGGATTTGTATATCAATGGGAAAGTCATCCATAGGCCAGAGTATAGATACAATGAGAGGCAACCAACAAGGAGTAGGCCTCGCCCAAGGTATGATAGGCGTCGTGAAACTATGCCGGTTGAAAGAAGAAAGCCTATGCAACGACCCACATCCATGAATGAGCGGAATTCACCTGATGGATGGAAGCCGTGATCCCTCCCTGAATTAGAGCAGTGCCTGAGAATTTCCCCTTTGTGCCTGGAAAATTTGATTAAAAGGTTTGATGTCATATGTTCTTATATGATGGAAAGTGAAATTAGTTTCTTAGCATTGTGTCAATATGTTTTTGAACTTGTTCTTTGTCTTTAAATCTTTTTGAACACGAGAACAGGAATATTTTAGTCCTTTAAGATTTTTTTTTTTAACAGATGAGCGTACAACCTGAGGTTATTCTTGAATTATTCTTAGCATACGCTTTGATATTTACTGAACATCTCTAATATTGCAACAAATAGTCAAATACACATTCCTTGTTTATTCTGTTGGTTTGATTATAAAATTGTTGAACATCATAAATCATTGCATCAAATATGCATATCATGTACTCATTTGTTGGTTGTGGTCATGATCATATTTGTGAGTCTCAGTATCATTACATTCTTTCCCTTTTTTCAGTTCTTTTAAGAAGTTTGTTTCACGTTTATTACTTTCGAGATCATAATGCATATATGTTTTGTATTAGATTGTAGAAGAATTTTCTTTTCCTTTTTCAGTAAGGAGTTTGCTTTCCATATTATTACACTTCGATTTCACAATGCATCTAATGTTGTGTCAGATTTGCATATAAAACCCAAGGCTGGGGTTTTGAGACTGTCACTCTTTTCTATTTAGAAGCTCATGTCATTTCAATTCAAAGTAATTCGCAATGTCGCTTTGTGATGATTTCCCATACATCTGCTTTGTTTCTAACCAGCGTCCTTTGCTCCTGGCTCAACTAGCTAGGTGCTTGAATATATTATGTAACTGAATTATTCATTTGATAAGTGAATTTTGTACCTTGGACCTCAGTCTGTATCTAAATGCAGTTTCTGAATAAAATGCAAAGTTTTTATACATGAGATAGAAAATGTTTGATGGTGATAGAGTTAATTCTTGGTTGGGTTCGCCTCTCTCTGAAGAAAAAAGAAACAAAATTGTGGCAGGCAGCTCTTCTGTGCTTATTGTGGGCAATCTAGAAGGAGAGGAACAGAGTTGTGTTTGAAGATGAACGTTTTTCTTTAGACGAAGTCTTTTTTCTTAATGCCCCTTTGTGCTTGGGCTACTATGATTCCTGATGTGGACTCTTCTTTTGTAAGATGCCTTTTGTTTACTCTTTAGCCTGTTAGGTGGGCTGGTAAGTTTTTGTTTTAGCCTGCTAGCTGCAATTTCCTTTGTATACTCTACAGGCAGGTCTGGCCGTCTTCATATCTTCCTTTGCGCTCATCCAAAAGTTTGATGGCGTGCTCGGTAATAAGTCCTGCATCTCTATTGACATTAGGCTTTGAGCTTTGCCTTTGAATACATCACCATGATATGCAGATAGATTTCATATGAGAGTTCTGTTATAGCTTCTTGTTGTTACCCATGGTCACAATCAGGCAGGTGTTAACAACTCACATACAATGAAAGATATGGCAAACTACTGTAAGCAAATGTCAAAAACTCCTTTTTTTTTTTTTTTATGTTTTTCACATTCAATGGTAAAATGACAAATTAGATCGTATTGGGCTATGACTATTAGGAATGTCATTTTATTACTTGAGTTGGGTGCATGATTCTAGTGGAAATGCAATATGTGATCTTTTGTTGGATGATGTGAGACTATTAACATTGGCGAATTGTTGTGAGATTAGGATTATAGGAACCTTTATTTCTTTCTGTGCTATGTAGAATCCAGGTGGCAAAGCTTCTTTGTTTTTCTGTGCTTTCTGTGTTTTCTTCATAGAATGATCAATAAACTTTCACTACTGTATTTAATCCATCTCTGTGTACACAAATTTTGCTCAGTTTTTCCTGGTTTTTGCTTACTATCTGATGCCTCCATGAAAGATAGATTATACTGCCATCATTAGTTGCCCTCTTTAAATATTTGTATCTCCCAGCCTTATTTGATAACCCCACAGCTAGGGGTGGCTGTGGCAATTCATGTCAATAACAGGTTTTTTTTTTTTTACAGTATTTGTCAATCCGAACATACTTAATAAGTAAATTGACTATAATAACAATTTCAACGCGACCTACTCAATGATTGATACTATTGATTTTATATTTTTAATGCAAATTTCAATATTGCAATTAGCATGAAAAATTTATATTTTAACATTTTTTTGTAACTAAACACAACCTTTATAATTTTATGTTTTAATAATTCGTTCTAGTGGGACAATTGTAAAGAAATATAATAATATGATGTAATGCAAAGTGAATCAATGTCAACAAAATTTAAAAATAAAACAGAAGACTGCATTATAGTTTAAAATAATAATAATTTTAAATCTGCTTTCAATATAGTTTTTCAAATGCTCATTTTCTTTAAACTTTTTTTCTATTAGCATCTTTTTCTTTTAAGTAAAAAGGTGTGATTTTTTTTGCCATTATTGGTTTGAAATCACTCATTTACACTTATTTTTATCATTTTTTTTCTCAATAAAGTAGTTATTTCATAAGATTTTAAGTTTTTATTTTTTATTTTTTCCGTATTTTAACCATCATATCGCGCCGGATCGCTGCTATCGCCGCCTCGGTTGGCTCGTGATTGTCGCCGCCGCGGATGCGACGCGGTTCGTCGTCGACACGCCACGCGCGCTATCGCCGAGAATTCAAGTCGCGGAAGATATATATAATCAACGATACAATTAACCAATGATCGCCAATACGCCAAGTAAAGATCGAATCATATTTATTATACCACAATAACAATATCAAACGCAGAGTGCTCAATTATTTAACATATGTGTTTTCGAAATGATCAATAGCATTATAAACTCAGATATCGCTTTCATCTTTTACGATTTTTAACAATTTTTGATTTAAAAACACATTCTCATCCCTGTTCATTTTCACTTTTTTTAATTTATCCCCTTACACTTCAAAAAGTGTTCAACTTAAACTCATATTATCCAAAACATGAAAAGTAAGTCATTTTTTGAACAAAGGTGATAACGGTCGTTATGTACCTTCAACTTTGTTACCTACCATTCCAAGTGGGTTCATAATTCTACTTTATTAAATATTTGTTCCCTACACTTTGAAAATGATAAAATTAACTTCTTTATATCAATAGAAAATATTAAACTGACATCATTTGGTATATTAAAAAATTTTTATTTCAATACAGATAAAAATTAAAAGATTAATTTTTTTGTTAGATAGGATAATTATTTTTATTTGAAAATTAATTTTCTCAAAATTTAAATAAAAACTTAATTTTATAAATAATATATGTAGTAACCAAAATTTTGCTAAACAATCAAAATTAGAGGATCTTTCAATTATAATACAAACTGTACTACATGATGTTGAGGTGTAGATGAGCTTTAAATCAATTATTAGAGAATTTGTTTTAAATTTTAATTTAAAAGATTGATCATCTTTTTGTTTTTTTAAATTTTTTGAATGACTTATTAAATTTTTAAAAAATCTACTACAAAAAGCCAAAATATTTTGCTTTTTTTCTATTGAGAAAAAGTCACATTTCAAAATAAAAATATAATCATTGCCTAATAAAAAGAGTGTTAACAATACTACTACTCCAATGTTAAAAATAAATAACTTAATATTTAATATTATTAAATAGCATGAACATTGTTGAAAAGTATTTATTTAATATTAAATTAAAGAAAAACAAAAAACTCACCTCACTTAAATAATAACATTTTAAATTTAGAAACATTAATCAAATTATGTTTAGAAGATTGGAGAATTGCATAATATTTGGGTGTCCAATACACTTAATGGGTATAACTATCTCAAATTGTCCCAAATTGTGTGCACCAACCTAAATGTGACATTTGTTTTTTCATTTTTTGTTGAAAGTTAAATAGCTTTCTACATTCAATCGGTTTGTTTTTTCAACTTTTTTTATGACTTATTGATGAATTTTTTAAACTTTTTTGAATAGAAAAAGTCCAATATTTTAGCTTTTTTACTTATTTTTAGACAAATAATTTCAATTATTCCAACTAGCAATATATCGATAGAAACATTGAATCAAAATCGTTAAAAACCATAAAGGATGAAACAACATTCATGTTAATAGCATAATGACACAACTCAAAGTCTATAGATTCGATATACTGAAATTACACACTGATATTACTTATTACGACTATAATACATTCGATTCTTGTACTGATAAGATTTCAATCCACTATTTATTTGATTTATCATTCTCCGATCAGATATACTTTACTAATTCAAATCGCCTAAACACAAATAAATGCCGACGATAACCAAACCATCATACTGAAACGACACAACCACTCGTTGCACCAAAACGATGATAACCACATGCGCACAAAGGCGATGACAATCGCACGCGCACAAAAAAAAACATATAAATACCTAACTCTGTATGGAATAACCACTTTATTGAGAAAAAATATGGAAAATAGGTGTAGATGGGTGATTTCAGACAAAAAATGTGACGCCCCAACCCAGCACCCTGTGTTAAGAAAGGGTGTCACAAATCTGAGAACTATAAACCCGTTAACTTATATAATTCTAAACAATTATCTTGAAAACATAAACTTACAAAAATATTTCATATACATACACCAGAAGTTGGTATTTATGTTGTCTGTATATATATTATGATTCTCATTTGATTATACTTTAGGTTCACATCAACAAAATCTTACATTTACACTACAAAATCGATTCAAACCTACTTCAGTGATGAACTCCTGCGCTTGTGTCATTCCCAGCCAGATGCGGAACATCTCTGGGACGCCATCTCTTATCTGCATCTTGATAACACCCTGCTAAGCTTTATAGCTTTAGTGGGAATTATAAATATGAACTCCTAATTCACTATAATGATCATTACAATACTTCATAACATTTTATTCATAATACATGTTACTTCTCATATCATTATAATTAAATTACATATTGCATTTCACATCACTTTCATGTTTCACGATTTTATAACATTCCAAAAATTTCATCTCATCTTACGCTGCTTCGCATATTCCAAGAAGTTTGATATTTAATCAGAGGTAATTACACACATCGTACGAGACAAAGGATCTATAAACTCAGACGACGTATGACCCAAACAAGGTCATTGGCCAGAATGGCCCAAACGGACCATGTCATTGACTCCAAACGGTACTTTGTCTCAAAATCGTATGCTACAACATTGTTATCCCTATACACGCATATCTATCCAACTACCCGGCCATGTTGCATATCTGGCTTTATTAGTTTTCTTAATGAATCTTTTAGGTATTTCAAAACAAGATATCTCATGTACATGAATAACTACTGATATCATATATACTTTTGAGATATTCATTATCAAATAATCTCTTATAAACATTTAACTGTACTTTGCACTTTTTCATATAACAAAATTATACGTGTATTCTCTTTAACTTCCATAACACATGTTATCATGATCAACTTACTATGCCAGATTATTTCATATAACAATACATTTATATAGCCTTTATACACTCCCCACTTCCCCCCCATAACCACCCCGCCTCACCCGAGGCAGCTTCCAAGTCCATTTTCGACTACAATTTTGATCATGTAAACATGATTGTTAGTGTGACGCCCCCAACTTGGCACACGGTGTCAAGCGAGGGTGTCATTTTTTTTTCCTATTCACAATAAACTTATAAACTTTAAGTTTGTTCATTCATATAATGTTAAAAATTTAACTTGTAATATATTTGTAGTTGAAATAGACATAAAATGTATACAAGCTCCATATATGGAAGTGTTCAACATTTCATAAAGCTTTACATTTGTTTACAAACAAAAGAATATTACATATACAAAAATACCAAAAATCTTCCAAAGGCATCTAACCATGTGTCGACCTTGAGATCGATGAGGGCTCGTCCGCCGCATTATTCGCATCTACACCTGGATGAAAACCCGTGCTGTCTTTATGCTTAAGGGAAAATAAACTCGTGACTCACCACTAACACTCAGAAACCCTTATGAAAATTCTAATTTTATGAAAAGCAGAAATGGTACTCTTGGCCAAAACCGAAATTTTTCTAAATCCTGACGACGTAAACTGACTTCACCGTTTAATCGCCTCAAATCTAGCTACCACGTCGACCTCGAGACAAATAATTTCACGCTCGAGGCAACGAGTGTCGAAAGCGGTCAGATGCGATCATTGTAAGAGACACGCGACGCGACAAAAGTCACCTAATGGCATGACTACGCGACACATGTCGTACGCATTAATGATGATTTTGTATTTGAATTACTAGATGTGTCTTACGCGCCAAAAATCAAAACTAAAAGACACAATGTGGATTAAGTGAAAAAATATGAATAAGACAAAAGAAGAATAGTCTTCTTCTTCTTCAATTTGAGAAAAACGCGGTGAAGGGGCCAAACTAGCTTTTAGAAAGTATTTATCTCTAGATTTCCGCTGACCTTCGCTCGATGCAAAGAAAAGGCAAAGCTCGTTTCTACGCAAAGGCTACGCTAAGCACCGATTTTGTGGAGTTCTGACAATTCCAAGAGGTAGGGATCTTTCCTCACTCGCTTATTCTTCGCTAAGAGTCATTTCAATGGACGAGGATTTGTCGAGGCTGACGACCGTGCTTTCTGGCCTCAAAATCTTTGAAACCGGTTTCGAAGAAAATCCCCATTGTGGTGGTCGTGAACAAGGATTTGAGCCTAGGTTTCAACGTTCACTGATATGTCAAGGTGATTTTGTATTGTCGGGTGATTCAAAATGAATTACTGGATTGTTATTAAATTTCATGAGCTAATTTCGTGTTATTGATCAGAGTCAATAACATTAATTATGTGAATTAATTTTTGTTAATATATACATGTAAAATATATTAGCATGAATATTTTGAAATTCATATAACGCATTCCATATAATCGCACCCTTGTGATATAGGTGTGAGCGTAATGATTCGAAAGAAAATAAAAGAAAAATGAAACGATTGCGGAAAGGAATTTCAAGGAAGATTCTTCAAGAATCGTCTGGTGAAATAGTCTAATAAGCTCATCTCGGCATGACCTACGACTATTTCGGGAGAATTACCCAAATAATTCCGCCGGAGGCTGTCCAATGGATTTTAACGAACCTCGTAGTATGTTTTCAAGAACAAAAACCTTTTGTTTTGAAAACTGTATTTTTCTCACTTTTGGCTTAGGCATGTGTGAGGGAGTCGGTGAGGACTCAAGACATGCGACAAGTATGTGCATATCTGGCAGTGATCGATTGGCTGAGCCACACTGGTTGTCATGATATGTGCACTTAGATGGAGAGTAACCCATGTAGGAGATTATCACTACTAGGCATTGCTCACCCTGTCGAGGGATCATTATTTCAAGTACAAGGAGTGTACAGGAGGACGGCGCTCACTAGAGGCCATGTTTTAGAAGAAAGCCGGATTGTGGCTTTAGTATTCATTTTGTAATACATGTATTAAAATTCTAAATTTTGATATATGTTTTGGTTAAGAGTAATGGCAACTTTAAACTACTGGTTATATAGTTGATGTATTCGATGAGTACCGACGCATGGGCCATAGAGCCATTTTTACTATGTATAGCCTCATAATACGAGACATGTGTATTCCGTGTTATTGCTGAGCAATACACCCTAGATCTGCACACAAAATGCAGATTAGAGCTTGTGCATACGGTCATCACCTGTGGCTCGATGGGCATGGGTTAGATCACGCATTCATTGTGCATTTTGATGAATGGTGTGCATAAGATGATGTGTTGTGTATGATGTGTGGTTGTGTGATTTGTGTGCTTGGTGTATAGCACATAGGAAAAAAAAATGTATTGAATAAATTTTTCCTAAGTTTTAATAAAGGTGTGTAATAGAAAAATATATATATATATATATATATATATATATATATATATATATATATATATATATATATATATATATATATATATATGGTAAGTGAGCATATATATATATATATATATATATATATATATTTTTTTTTTTTTTTTTTTTGGTCTTGGCGTGCTGGAACAAAGGAAAAAAAATTTTTAAAAGGCAAGAGATCGATGGGCTATCGCCATTTTCCAAAGATAGAGTCACGAAGATAGCGATTGTATGGTGACACAAGGCGCCAGGCGTGCAACAAGGGGGCCAATGATACGCAAGGAGGCCTCAAGGCACGCCCCACGACACGACCGAAGAAGGGCCACGGTGACGCGGCCATGGGCAGGCGCCGACGACGCGCGCTGGTGCCATAGGGTGAGTCACAATACAAAATTTGTATGCTGGCTGGGGCGACCGCTGGTGTCGCTGGAGCACGGAAAGCAAGAAGGCTGCACAGGCAATGTACGTTTCTGCCAACACGAATGAGCTGCCAAGGACACAGCCGCAGCCACGCTGCGACACCTGCCACAAGGGGCGGTGGTCTGGCCGCAATACACCCTGTGACGCGGACCGGCGGGGCGACGACATAGACCGCGGCGCGAGCGACACGGCCTGCGACACGGCCGGGCACGACCACGAATATTGGGCTTCACGCGCGCCACGTGAACACGCACTCGGGTCCTTCAGGTGCACTCAGGCACTCGACCCGCTTTTGACTCTGGCAGGCATCGCTCGAATAACGTTAACTAATATTCATGAACAATGTCTATGAGTTAATGCTCTAGATTTTAAAAATAAAATAAAATAAGATAAAATAAAAATAAATAAAATTATTGTTAAGTATGGTTTTGATTTGAAATATTATTCAGACACTATGAATGCATCACATGTAGTACAGAAAATTTTTCGGTATGTGAATAGTGTCTCGGGGTTGTGTTTACACCTTAGAGATACTGCATTAAAACTTAACTTGTCATTTGATATGTGTAGATGGATAGTCGCGAGAGAGGACGTAGGGGTCGTCCACGAGGTGCTAGCCAAGCACCACCGGTATTTGACCAGCAGGCCTTTGTTGAGGCTGTAGGGATTGCGGCTACTACCATTGCACAAGCTAGTGCAAAGAGGAATTGTGGAGGTCCCAGTAACTCCAGAAAGTTCAGGGCACATCATCCTTCGATATTCACAAGGAGAGGAGATCCCACAGCTGGCGCACTCATTGGTTCATGCAGGTTGAGAAGGTATTAGAGGCTATGAAGATTGTCTCTGATACGACCAAGATCAACCACCATTCCAACCTGGGGAGGGTGAGGCCCAAGCGCTGGTGGAACTGGGCTTAAGACCTCAGAGATCTGTGAGGCAATGACTCGGGGCGCAGTTCCATGATCTTTTCTTGCGGGCAAGTATTTTCTCGACAATGCCTCGACATGCCAAGGCTCCGGGAGTTCCTAGAGTCGGGCAAGGGACTAGATCGTGATCGAAAGTACGCGGGCCGTGTTCACGAGTTAGCTCGCTTTGTCGACGATTATGTGGCCACACCTAGCCAAGGTTAGAGGATGTTTTCCTGATGAGCTACCTGTGATTAATCACAGAGGATTTTAGACTCAGATCGAAGCCACACTCTGGCATTTTGCCTCCATCTTTATGACTCCGCATGATGACACTGGGCTGAAGCAGATGAATCCTGTAATCCAAATGCCTACAAGAGCTACTGACAGTGGGTTCATTGGGACCGGCACTTCACCACACGGGCGCCCGTTTTATTTGCAAGAAGAAGGACAAGACCTCATTGTGTATTGATTACAACATCAGGTTACTGGGCCAAGAATCGACACCTACCGCGAGGACTGATGACTTGTTTTATCATTGAGAGGAGCGAGTCTACTCCAAGATGTGACCTTCTGCATCAGTTACCATTACCGAGGGCTAAGGGAGATGAGAGTTTCCTAAGACAAATGTCAGACGCGCATGGGCACTTTCTGAAGCCATACTGATGTTCTGAATTGACGAATGCGCTAACAAAGATTCATGTGACCCTATGTATAGGTATTCCAACCCATCTAGATCACTTGTCGTAGTCTTCGATGACATTTTTTGATCTCATTCCAAATTATGAGAGAGAGCATGAGTATCATTCCGAGGATCAGGATACGCTTTCTAAGAGACCATCAACTAGTGTCAAGTCTCGCAAGTGCGATTTAAGCATCGAGGCGAGATTTTTGGGACACGTGGTGTCGCATCAAGAGGCCATGAACCTAGAGACGGTGGCTGTGATGAGTCAGAGAGGCCGGGTCGCTTTACAGATACGAGTTTCGGGATTGGTCAGTACTATGTGAGACGACATTAAGGATTTCTCCCGATTGAAGTAAGATCTGATATCGTAGATTCTTCACTCTGTATGAGGTCAAGTTTGGATTGGGATGACCATGATGAGGCATTCCAGAGTTGGAAGAGGAGGCTTAATATCATTTATCTGGAGTAGTCCCTGACAGGGACAGGGTACATGGTATATTATGATACATGAGGTTCGTGACCGGGATGTGTTTTAATGCAAAATCGGAGGGTGTAGTAGCTTGTTCCCACGCTGAAGAATCATGAGCGCACTACTCCCACACATGATATGGAGTTGGCGTCGTAGTCTTCGCCTCAAGATTTAGCGCCACTACTTATATGGCGAGCAAATGTAGGTGTGTACTCATACCACAAAAGTCAAAAGAGACACACAATGACCTCAATACGTAGGCAACGCGGATGGATGGAGTTCCTAGAGAACAATGACTTCACTTTGCATGACCACCCTGGTAAGGCAAATGTAGTGGCTGATGCACTCAGTCGAAAGTCACGAGGATCATTGCCTAGTATAGCTTCCCAGAGTGGCGGCATGCTCGAGATCAGGACAGCCACATGTGCACAAATGAAAGTGTGCCTGTGGTATGTTGGGAGTTTAAGAGGCAAGCACCGTCTCTATCGAGTACAGAGAGGATTGAGTCCTAGGCAGACAGATAGTGTCCATCAGACCTGCACAACAGCATGGTGACAGACGATAAATTCATGCACTGTATTTTCTATAGACTGCAAGGGGTTCCCAATAATCGACGGAGAGAGATGATCCGTGAGCCTTCACCAGCCTCATTTTATCCAGGGCAATTTAAGATGTACCAGATCTTCACAGCGCATCATTAGAGCGACGAAGAGACACATAAGGACTTTGTACGACGGTGTCTCACGTGTCAAGAAGTTAAGGTCGAGCACCCGACGCCAGCGTATTACTTCAACCCATTGGGAGGTGACCGAGTGGAAGGAGCACGCCACACGGAGCTTTGACCCATCGCACGGACATCAAGTGACATGATGCGAGCATGGGTGATAGTAGACTGGCCGACAAGCTCCAAGACATTTTCTAGCCGCTACGGATGACTCTTCACATCGAGAAATTATGCCATTAGATATTCAAGAGATAGTCCGCATTATATGGAGTACCGGGTAGATCCATAGTGCCTGAGAGATTCCGAGGTTTACAACCTACCTTGGAAGAAAGCTTCCAAAGGCTATGGGGACACGGCTGACCATGAGTACAACTTTTCACCTGCTGCATGTGATGTGGTCACGAGAGGAATTACTGTGTATTAGAGGACATGCCGCGAGCACGCGGTCTCCGGATCATAAGGGTAGCCGGAAGAGCACTTGCCCTTAGTGGAATTCCGCCTACAACAACAGCTTATCGCTAGTATACGTATTTACACCATATGAGGGCATTAGGCTGGGAAGCCATGCAGATCACCTGAAGATGCACCCGAGGTGAGAGAGCTCCATCACTAGTCCCGATCTGATTAGAGACACTCTGCAGAAGATGAGCTGATACGACAAATAGCTTTCTCACACTGAGTTTAAAAGTTATGCCGATGTACGACGCCGACCCTTAGAGTTCGAGGTTGTGATCACGCCTTCTTTAGCGTGATGCCTAAGAGAGGGAGTGGTCAGTTCCTAGCTGGCAAGCCATCGTCAAGGTTCATCAGCCCTTCGAGATACTCAGAGGGTGTGTAATCAGAGCTGACCGCTGGCTTTACGCCCAAAGAGGTGTCAGGTCCACGAGGTATTTACATCCCGGTGCCCGGCGTACACCCAGATCCAGCTCATGTAGTGAATTTCAGAGAGATTGAAGGTCGATTACCTGATGTGACCTTCGATGGAAAGGGACCAGTATGACATGGATAAATGGATCGGGTTTGCGATACAATACCACGATACTTGGGCTGGAGGCTACTGTTCATGCATAAGACCCATGGAGGAGGAGTCAACATGGGAGCACGAGACACGACAAGGCCACTCCATCCCTTCTTGTTTAGGGATGAAGGTACGTGGTTTAGTCGTTTAATACTTAAATGACTAGTTTACATGCATGACATAATGCATGTTGCATATGCATGCGATTCGTTGTGATTATACAAAACTTCGGGATGAAATTCTTTTTAAGAAGGGGAGAATGTAAAAACCGATAAAATTCTAATTTTCTGAAAAATAGTAAAATGGTAATTTCGGTCAAAATCCGAAATTTTTCTATATCTCGGATGACGAAACGGACTTCACCGTTGGAATCGTCTCGCGAATGAAGGCTACCACGCCAAATTCCGAGACGTAAATTTCACGCTTTTTGAGGCACCGTACCTGCAGCCGTATGACGGCTTGTAAGACATGCGATATGACAAAGTCACCTACTACATGTACCTATGTGACACATGTCAGACAGATTAGTGATGATGGAGATGAATGACTTAGATTAAACAATGTGTCAAAAATCAAAACTAAAGGACAAAATGGGGATTAAGTGAAAAGAATAAGTGAATAAGATAAAAGAAGAATAATCTTCTTCTTCTTCAATTTGAAAAAAAAAAACGTGCAGTGAAGGGGCTAAACCAGTTTTAGAGAGAGAAATAGTGACTTTTCTCTTGATTTTCCATTCGATCATTTGGTTTCAACGTAAGAAGAAGTTGCTCTACGCAGCTATTGTAAGGGCTACATGTGTGTAACTATCTTAAAAAGAGAGTCCAAATGTTCCAAGAGGTGGGATCTTTCCTACTTGGTTTATTCTTTCGCTAAGAGCCATTTTAATGATGGAGATTTGTCGAGGCTCTGATGACCATGCTTTCGCTCTCAAAATCTTGAACCAAGTGAAGAAAATCCCATTGTGGTGGCCGTGAAATGCTGATTTAGCCTAGGTTTCGTTCTGCTCACGTGATATGTCGCAGGTGATTTTGTGTTGTCAAGTGATTCAAAATGAATTGCTTGGATTGTTATTAGCCCATGAGCTAATTTTGGTGTTATTGATTTGGTGAGTTGAATAACATGAATTAATTAATTCTTGTTAATATATACATGTAAAATATATTACGAATATTTTGGAAATGGTATACTGCATTCCATATGATATGTTCGAGGCACCTAGATGTAGGAGTGCATGACCCAAATAAAATAAAAGAAAAATCTAAAACCCATCAAGAAATAACCCATGTGTTATTTTCAAGAATCATGGAGAGTTGTCCACCAGCTTCATCTCGGGAGGCGACCCATGACTGCTTTCGTAGAATTACCCAAAGAATTCGCCTGAGGGTTGTCCAATGGATTTTAGCGAACCTTCAGAGTATGTTTTCAAGAACAAAACCTTTTGTTTTGAAATCGTATTTTCACATTTGGCTTAGTATGTGAGGAGCTCTGGTGACTCAGATACGATCAGCATCATTATCCAAGCGATCATGTATTCGCTTGGAGTGTGTTTGGTTGTCAAGTGACATGTGCACTTAGCGGAGAATAACCCATGTAAGAGATTATCACTACTCTGGCATCGCTTTCACCCTATCGGCGGATCATTATTTCGAAAGTACAAGGAGTTTGATAGAGGATGACGCCACTAGAGGCCGCTGCTTTGTGAAGAAAGCCATTGTGGCTTTGGTATTCATTTTGTATAAATATGTATTAAAATTCTAAATTTTGATATATGTTTTCGTTAAGAGTAATGTAACTTTCGAACTATTGTTATATAGTTGATGCACTATGAGGTTAATGTATGGTCCTAAGTAGCATTTTTACTTCATGTATGTGTCCTATAATATGAGACATGTAGTCCATAGGTTGATAGAGCCAATCTAGACACCGGATCTGGGCGCTACAAACACGGATCATCACACTTCTATACACATGCATACACATCTAACATATCATATCATTTAAACATGCTTATACATATATCATATTTACTTATCATATCATGTTTCATTTCTTATCAACGTTCACATACATTTCAATGTCTGCATAAACCTTAAAAGTGAATAAAAAAAACTATAAGGGCCCGAAGGCGTTGTACTCACTGTATAAAAACAGCTGGTCTATGGGCGGCCGCGCCGCATCATTGCATTTGGCATAATGACTATCTATAAGGGCCTGGCTACGCCGTAATGACCTGGCAAACGCCAATTGATCCATATACCGCAGAATTTGTTTTTCTCTCTTAATAGGTATGCCGATTTATTCCCTTTCACTGTGTTCTAAACAGATAACTTATGTAAGACGGTGTTCAGTACTGCATCTATATTCCCAAATAATTATTGTCATCCGGTGATCATATGCGATATTTACAATCATTTATTTGTATCTTTGCATTTTTCATATCTCATTATATACATGAATCATATGGTTACCATATATGCTTATGAGCTATTTATTATCATTCCAATTTCATCAAGCTATATATGGATGGATTCTAGACTCAAAGGAGTTTCCATAGAGCCTAAGAACATCCGAAACGAAGTTCGGACGAAGAAATTATGATCGTCCGTAGTTGAAGGCTTCCTATGAACAGTGACTACGAGCAGAACCAGTAGGGCCTATTATTTTTCATGATTTCTGGACCTAAGATAAGTCCCAATTCCCATCGTTAGTGGCGGATGGATTCTCTAGACTAAAGGGCTTTCATAGAGTCCAAGAATATATAAATCGAGTTCTACACGAAAACTTATGACTCCGTCAAGTTGAAGGCTTCCTATGAACTATATGACTATGAGTGTAACCAAAGAAGACTTACATTTTTTCGTGATTTACGGACGGCATTTAGCCCAATTTTTGTCAAGCTATATATGGATGGATTTTAGATCTGGAAGGGCTTTCCATGGAGTCCAAGAACATCCAAAATGCAGAAGTTCGTGACAAGAGTTATGACCGGTCCTAAGTTGAAGGCTTCCATGAATAAAGGATTATGAGCGTAACTGCCAGGCTCATCGTTTTTTGTGATTTCGACCCAATATGAGTTCCACTTCATCAAACTATATATGGATGAATTCTAGATTCAAAGGACTTTCATAGAAATCATGGAACATCTAAACAGTTCTGACGAAGAAATTATGACTAAGATAAAACATGGTTTTCGAGAAATTTCTGGCAGATCTCCTAAAACCCCAACATTTCCTTTAATACAAATATTCTCAATCGGCGGACACAAATCAACTTAACTCCAAGTCCAAAAACACAACCAAACACCTCAAAACACATATATGGGAAAGACTTTTGAAGTGGGTTTGCCAACCCCATCCTATAATTAATGGATTAGAGAATTTTTGCTCTAAAAAATTTGGGGAATCTATATTTAGTTTCCATACAACCCCAAATCAACCACAAAACCAAACCAAAACAATTCCAAATCTAGTCTAAAACTGTCAAACACCACCAATATACAAAATAAGGTTCTTTTAGACCCAAATTCATCAGAAATGGGTTTATGGTTTGATTTTTTTTCCATACCAAAGTCCAAAAGTCCAATAATCCATACAAAATCATAGTTTCCATACTCCCAACAAGTATTCATAATTTTAACCCTTACACTCGCCTCAAGCATGAGAGGAATCCATACCTAAAAACCATAACAATCCATACAAAACTTAAGAAGTTTCATACAAACTTATGCTGATCCATACCGGTACAAAAATCCACATAATTTTCTAGCTTCTTCTTCCCCTCTTCCTCTTCTCTTCTTTTCTCTTATTCTTCCCTCTCTACGTTTTGCCTCTTCATTCTTTAGACCCAAAAATGAGATATTTTTGGTTTTATCCCTTTATATTTAATTTTCCTTTGCCGCCTCCTTCGTCCTCAGCCCCATTTATTTGCAACCTAAGCTATATGTGCACATATTTCACTTTAACTCTATAATCTTCTTATCTTACGACTTTTATTGCCCCATTTTGACAAATTACAAATTTACTTAGCCTTTTTTCCGAGTTTACTGGCCACATTTTGAATTTACATTACGAAAAATTCAAATTATACCTACAAAATACCCTAATTATGTTTAAAAATGACTAGGGTATATTTCGGGGTGTTACAATTAGAGAAAGTGATATTCTAACTCAATATACTCCTATGTCTTAAGTTTTTTATAGTTAAAAAATCATGTCATTTGGACTTTTAATTTGGGAGATATGGTCTAAACATTCCGAATCGCTTTTGGACAGCTTAAAGAACAGTAACTGAATTTCATTCTATATTTGAAAATTTTCTCAGAATGATGTGGTACATAATTACTATAATTTTTTCACGAAACTGCTTTTCCTGCATGCTCCAATAGATAAATTCGAATCATCTCATTTGGTTTATCACCTAAATTACGATTTAAATAACCAATTACCCCAGCTCACGGACCGCTCGGCACATACTCAGGACGTAATTGTTCCCTTTACTTTGACGAATTTTCTGTCCAATGGGGTCAAATTTGATACACTTATTTCAAGGAGATTTGTTTTTCAAAGTCCATTTACCTAGAAATCAATAATTCAATTTGGATGAGCTGACGACTGCTATTGGGCAAGACAAAAACGCTGCCAAAATTTTCTGATGATCTTCGCGAACCAATGATTTTTCTATACAAATTTTTTCCTCCATCGGCGGACCACAACCAAACCAAACAATTCTATACCAAAGTTCCAAACACATATTTTCGATACATAAATTATATACATATAATCCATACTTGTATTCCATAGTCCTATTCAGCACTGATTTTTTTTTTTTTCTATTTTTTTCTTCTCTTTCTCCTTCTTTCTCTTCTTCAATGAGCTGTCTTAAATCTAAAGCCAAAATGAGATATTTCGAAAGACCATGTTTGGTCTTATCTACTTGTGGTCAAAAGTCCATTTTTTTGCTATTTGGTCATTCAACTCTCTATTATTTGCAAATGAATTTATTCAAATTCCTACTTGAACATATAATCTTTTCATCTTATGACACTTAAGTTTTTAATTGGCAAATACTCAATTTTAACTCTTAGCTTAGATGATCCCGCTTTATCAATTACATTTAACACTTAAATTTTCAAAAATACAAATTTAATTTATATTATATCCTAAACGTGTTATAAAACGACTAAGTGCATAATTCAGACATAAAAAAATGACAAAAAATCATATCTCTATCATAAAAGAAAATAAGCTAAATATAAAAAGTCGGTAGAATGAGATTAGGTTTAGATATAGACATTGCAAAAATCTATGTTTTTACTTTTTCTTAATGCTTTTTTTGAATGTTTTTCTCTATTAAGAAAACTATAGAATATAAATGCTAGGACTGCTATACATTTATGTAAGTAGTAAAGTAAAGCATTTCATGAGAGCACCATTACAAGAACAAAACCCTAAACCAATTAATACGTAAATGTCAGCCCTGAGCCACGATCTCCTTAAACAGATTCACTGCCTCCCTAAGTGGGCTCCTGAGAAGTCACTTCGACGGTCCTGGTTTCTGCGATACAATGGCGGAGGCAAGACCTTAACACCTGTGACACCGCTCCGACGTAACCGAAACTCCTGGTTCGAGGCTATCACCCAAACACCACACTCTTTGATAAACTCAAAACCAAAAAAAAAAAAAAACCTATCTTTTCTGAATAAGAAAGTCTCACCTTTATAGGCTAAAGGTGAGACCCTTAACACTGCGAAACTGAACGCCGCTAGCCACGCCACTCCCCGCCTTCGACTTCTCATGAGTTAAATGACAACGAACGCCATTTATTCCAACAATTCGCCCCTTTCGACTCCTCGCGTTGGGAATGACAATGAATGTCATTTATTCCAACAAATAACATAAGAAAATCATATTCTTTATGATTAAATTAAAACTTTTATAATTATTTTGATGCTAATTAAATAAAAACATATATATTTTTAAAAATTGGATAAAAATTAAAACATTGATTTTTTTTTTAGAAAAAATAAATTAAATACTTGTTATTCAGCACTATTTAGTACAAAAATTTTATTTAGTATTAAGTAAAAAACAAAAAAAAAAACAAACGCCAACTTAATTTATTTGATTGGAATATGACCTGAAAAAAGGATCTAGCATTTGAAGGGTGGGATGAGGAAGACTGAATGATTATGTCATGTTTATGGGACTCCATTTTAACCAACTAACAACAACACACATTTATGTCCATGGCTCAAGTGTGGCATTTATTTTTATAATTGTTCTCAAAAAAACTATTTATATTTTATATTATTTAAAAATAAATAAATTTGATTATGTGTTTCTCTCGAAATGAATCAGTAAAATTATTTATTTTCAGAAAAAAAAAGAGATAAATCTTAAACAATTGGAAATAATTTCACAATATCATTTAATCGAAAATTTTGGAGTTTTTAGTTGTGATGTTCTTTGAGGTAACTTTTAAAAATATAATTACCTGTGTATTTACCTTTGTAAGAAGTTTAAAAGTTTTGTAAATTGTTTATGAATTTTGAAGACTAACAACTCATAAAATCGGAAAGTATTAAGGAAATAAAATAGTAAAAAAAATAATGAGAAAAAGTTGCAGAAAAGAGAATTTGAAGAAAAATAAAAAATAAGTTTAATATTTAATAAATTAATTATATATGTTTATTAAACTCGTTTTATTTATTTATTTCCATGATATAAGGATTAAGAAATTTTAAAATATATAAAAATTTGAGAAATTTTGATTATATTTTATTTTCTTGTATATTTTCCAATGTTGAATCAAACATGATAAAATTCTTTTTTTTTAACATTATTTTTCCTTTCCATAGTATTTTATGGGTTCCTGATGAGATAAAGTGAATGGTAAAGGGGATGGGTGTATGAGATATGCTCAAATCTATAAAATACAAAGTAAATATATGTAATAATTAATAACTAATAAGACTCGAAATATAACTTTTTCTCTATTATATTCTTTTTTTTAAATAAGGAAGGGTGATTTTTTTTTTTATTATTTTTAGTCCGAAATCACTCATCTACACATATTTCCACATTTTTTTTTATCTCAATAAAATGATTATTCTATACAAATTTAAGTTTTTCTTTTTTCTTTTCATGATTTAGTCTTCGCATTGGTACACGTGTGATTGTTGTCGCTTAGTGCAGCGATTATTATCATCTTTAAAGGCACAGCTGCCGCGCCGTTTCCACGCATATATCGGGGTTTTCACACAAGCAGACGCTTTATTCAAGGCTTAAACGATTCAGATAAACAAATTATATCCGATCAACGATAAGAAATCAAATCAATGGTCTTCAATATGATATAAAACTATAATCATATGTATTTTAGTTATAATAGTAATATCAAATACGTAGATTTAATTGTCAAATGATACGCTTTAAGTCGATTCGTTATACTATTAACTTAAATTTTATTTCATCCTCTATGATATTTAGTAATTTTGATCATATATTTATATAAATGTATTGTTAGTTTGAATCAATATAATTATTAAAATGAACATAAGACTCAAAATATAATTCTTAATAAAAAAAAATGAAAACGGGTAAATAATATATAATCTCAGATGCAAAACGGCGTCGTTTCAATGCAAGTCAATTTCGTCTCTCCAGCCTCCCCGAGTAAAAGGGGGTCTCGCCTAGGATCCAGAATTGCCATCGCCTCGCAACCGCCCGAAACGCTGTGAATCCAAAAGCGAGGAAAACACGCCACACATCAGGAAGAAGCTGCTTTCGATTCCATTGATTCGCCACTAATTTGACCACCGCCACCGCCACCAGTCGGTCGGTCTATCTCTCCTCTTTTCCGATCTGGGCTCTCACGAACGAATCCGCTATCTTTTTCTTTTTCCTTTTGATTTTTATCAGAGGTGAGCTCTCTTGATCGATCTAGATCTTTGTCGTTTCTATTTGATCTACGATTCACGGTGAGTTTACCATGAACTCCAATTACGGGAAAGCCAATAACTCTCAAAGAGGAGGAGGAGGAGGACGATCCGTCGAACAACAACTACTCAGTCGATTTTAACGGATCCACCCGTTCTCGCCTCCTCTTAACGACCAAAAGCATCAGCTCTCTGCATTCTTCTTTCGTTTCGGCGCCACAAGTCAACCCTTGGCAATCCAACAAGCCCCCACTCAAGAATTAGCCGGCAACTGACGCAGACTTGAATGGGTCATCTTCTATGGTGGGCGATATCTTTGGGAAGACTTGGGCTAATTCTTCGGGACCGAGTTCTGGTATTGAAATCATGGATAAAAAACCCGAATTTAGTTTGAGACCTGACCAGCTCTAGGTGGGTGTAATAGTAATAATTCCTCTGAAGAACAGCACGCCAGTGTCAGCATTAAACTATCAAGAGTACCATTCATTACCTGGGAATTTGGTAGATTCACGCTGAAAACAGGTAATTCAGCAACAAGTGGTGGTGGGAAGTGTAACTTTGAGAATCAAAGAGTTAACAGTGGATACACAACAGTAGTGCCAATAAGAGTTCAAACCTTGGAGGTTCAGCAATGCGAAGCATGGCTGGCGGAGGTGGAGGTGGAGGTGGGATGGGGATGAATTCCAATAAAGACCCATTTGGTTCTTTGTTTGATTTTGGATCAAAACCAATGGGTAGTCTTAACTCAGCAAATAAAGGGAGTAAAACTAATTCAAAGGATCAGGCATTTGGAGATTTTCAGAATGCTCCGAAATCAAGTGCGTCAGCCTTTCCATCAAGTCCCTTCCCTGCAAAGAACTCCATGGGCAGTAAAGTTGATTCAAGCGATGAATTGTTTGGAGATTTTCATAAGGCTTCAAAATCAACAGCACCTGCATTTTCATCAAGTTCATTTGCTACCAGCAATAGCAATTCCATGGGATCAGGTTCAGGTTTTGATCCAAAGATGGACAGCTTTGGCATTCCCAGCCAGGATTCTGGTTCTCAGAACCAGCGTCCTTTTCAGACCTCCAGTGTTGATCCGCTAGACACGTTGTTTGCTTCTTCAGCTTCTGCTGGAATGGGTCCAATAGGGTCTGAAAGTGTTGGAGGGCAGCAGTTTTCTGGGGTTACTATCAGTTAGAATCAGACTTGGAGGAGGTCAGACAATGGCAATGCACACCACCGAGCTTTTGAAGGCCCTGGTCTCCCCGCCCTAGCTCTAGCTGCCTCTGCAAAGAGCAAAGGACTGGATAATTACAAGCAGGGGGCACATGCTGATGCACTATGGCTTTCTCTTTGGGCTGTAGTTCTCCTTGGACAAAGCTAGTGGATGATGGCTCCATGAGGCCTCATCATAAAGTTTGAGCTCATGTTGAGAAAGAAGCCAGAGTATAAGAAAGCTGTAGCTTTGACCAGTAAAGGTGGTGCTTTTCATCTTTAAATAATAAATTTAGCCTTTGTCTCAGGATTGAGCTTATTTTTTTATTGCTCATCTACTTCTATAATGTTATTCCTTAATCACTTATTGGGGAACTGCAACTTGATGGATGATAATATCTTTCGGTTTGGTATTTTACTGCAAAAATTATCTCATTTGATAAATTTCAAGCATGTCAGATTTTGATACTAGTTAAACATAGGCTTAGATGTATTTAAGACATCAAGTTTCTGGCTGGCAGCTTATCTTAAAGGTTTGCAACCGACAATTGACTCAGGCTGATGTGCAGTGCCACACATTTCCTTTCCATTTACTTTGGCTTGCAATAGTTTTCTGTGTTGATTTTGTCATGATATTCTCTTAAGCATTTTTAAGAAACTTCATAGACTGTGTCGTGTCTTGCAGGTGCTAGAACATGATGAAAAGAATGGTCTTGTCTCAGTAGAGAGCACTTCTCTATGAGAGTATAGAGAAGTACAAAATTGAGGCAAAAGACTTGAGGACTGTTTTGAAATATGATCTTGGTAACAGGGTTGCAAGAAGTACTATTCACCAGTTGGCTAAAATTGCTGAGTAGAGAGTTTTACATTTCTATTTGATTTATTGCTTTACTTAGTCATAAAAGTCATTGCCTTTTCCTCTCTCTTACTAAAAAAAAATTTGTGGGGAACTATAATATTTTGCTTGGATAAATGGTGATTTCTGATAGTTGTGGTCTTATGGAGTGTGTTTCATATGTGATGTGTTGTATTTCATTTCAACCGCGTGTTACATATGTGATGTGTTGTATTTCATTTCAACTGTTGCTTGTGACTGGAAAATATTTTTGTTACTTTTATTTGTCCCTGGCAAATTTTGAATTCCAATTGATTGAATTTCTTTCTTGTTTTGGTATATGTGGGTAAACATTTGTTATGTGCGTTTGATTGTTATTGTTTGATTCTTCTCCTCCAACTTCTGTGTATTATGGATTGAATTTGATGTTTGACATTCGTGGGTGTATGCTACATACTATGTCTATCGTGTTCTTCATTAATTGCTTTAAGATTTTGTTCCAAATTTCAGTAGCTCTTTTGTATGGGAAACATGGAGCTATTTCAATCCTACAGCTGTTTTAACATTCGTTAGTGTTAATTCCTGTGACATGTTACTTGTTATCAGAGAGGAAGTTGATTTATTTCTAGTTTATTTCTGTCTACTTTGGTCTGTAGCTGACCTTTTTCTATCATTTCTTTTAACCTGTTTGAATCATAACAATACTATACTTAGGTTCTGAGATGATTTGAGATGTGTGTTATTTTCTTTTTTGAACTTCCTTAATACTACTAAGATATCTTTGCAAACCTTTAATAGACGACACTCTTGTAATACTAGTGTGTGTGTGCATATACATCAATATCTGTGAATCTTATAGCTGGGACAGATGCTAATTCAATATAACCGAAGGAATACCCTGGAAGGCCGGAACTCTAACTTGTGGAGGTGGTTCTAGAGGCATCTGATGTCACTGTTTATCACTGTCATTACTTTCTCTAACACTGTCAAAGATGCTCCTTAAAAGATTGACATGTTAAAAATCATATAAAATTACAACCGAACTTTGAGGAATATCTGTCGCCTGCAAGAGGTGTTCAATGCCAAAAAAATATTTTTTTTGTTCCACTTTTTCATCAATCTGTATCCTAAAAGTTAAAAGATTACTCTTCTTAACTAAAAAAACATGAAAATAAAGAAATTAAGGAAAATCATTTAGGAATGTGGAGAATGGGTAGTTTTGGTTAATTTAAGATTGTGTGTAAAAGGGAAAGAAAAACTTGGTACCTGGAGAAAATGGATCCGACAACTCATTTGAGGTCATATGCTCAAACAATGGCTGTGGTTTGGGAACCAACTGGGTGAGGGCTGGAGTCTTAGATGTAAATTAGGGGTCTTGTTTTTGAAGTGTTGAATTTTTGCTATGATTTTCATCCCAAACCATGGTTATTTGTGACATGGTTTGTCTATCATGTTTATGAAGGATGGAATGGTTTTTTTTTTTTATAAATAAGCCAAAGCGATATGGCCAAAGCAAATCAAGCACAAGAGATATACCAGGCTGCCCCACTACCCAAAAAGAGCAGGGAATACAAACCAGCCCTTAATTGGAAGCCAACCACTCCAAAAAACCAAAGAGGGTAATGGCCTCACCACTTAGATACAATCTGTTCCAACGCGACAAATTATACACAAAAAAATTCTTTAATCTCTGAACATCTATACTCCCTTCTCTAAACACAATGCGATTTCTTTCTCCAACAGACCAAAAACACAAAGGGGGACCGAATGCCAGTTTTTCTCTTCTCTTGCCCTTAAAAGGCCCTTCCAATAATACGCCTCCTTAATCGACCGGGGAACACCCACTTGATGCCAACCAGAGAAAAAGAGATCCCATTTAGGAGAATATAGTGGACCGTCTCTTCATCACATTCACACAGGAAACACCTATTGGGAAGTTGCCAACCCCTTCTTTGAAGCTTGTCAAGAGTGAGGACCTTACCCCAAGTTGCTTCCCAGGCGAAGAAAGTTGTCTTGGTTAGGGCACAAGAAACCCAAACCCCCTCAGCAACGAAAATAATGTCTCTTCTTGCCTGCAACACTTTATAGGCTTCCCTGACTGAAAAGAGATCGCCTTTTCCCCCTTTCCAAGACATTTTGTGAAGCTCGACATTGACCTTTTCTTTCTGAATAGCGTTCAAAACAATCATATCTAGCTCCCAGTCATTGAAAGCACGACAAACCTCAAGTTCCAACTTCCATGACCATTCAACTGATCTCACACCTCTAACACTGTTTCTCGGTTGTTTGCCGCTAACTCAAAGAGGGTTGGCAAAGCTTGGTTTAGCATAGAATTCCCGCACTAGTGATCAAACCAGAATTTGATTCTCTCGTACTCATTGGGCTTCAACCTCCGAACTTCCAATTTTCACTAACCCAATCAGCTTCTTTCAATATCTCCTTCCAAAGACCCACACCAAAAGGTCCCTTGGCCTTCCTAGGTCTCCAACCATGGGACACTTCACCATACTTGGTGCATATCAAACGTCCCCAAATGCCCTCAGGATCACTAGAAAATCTCCACAACCATTTTCCTAGAAGGGCTCTGTTAAGAATAGCTAAGCTTTTGACACCTAGCATGCCTTCCTTTATCCGTATTAACACCACTTTCCAAATTTCGAATAGGTGCGGTCTCTTGTCTAGGGCTCACCCTCCCCACAAAAAGTCTCTCTGAATCTTTTCCAATCTAATAACCATAGAATTTGGCATCCTCACAAGACACATATAATAGGTATGGATAGTGTTTCTAATGAGAGTAAACTGGCCCCTCCTTGGATAAATAACTTCTTTCCAACAAGCGAGCTTTTCCTTAGCTTTTCTCCACTCTATGAAGGATGGAATGGATGATAAATGGTCTGATGATCATGTACAAATGAGCTTACTTTATTAGATTTCAACATTATTGTTGTGTAGATGAGTTGACATAATCCTTCTCTAAATGATCTGTAGGGTAATTTTGAGATTTCATGAGAAAATTTTAGATGAATTCATGGCATGTTAGTGAACCTTTGGCGGCAAATTGGAAGCCTCATAGAGGTGTTTCGGTTAGTATTAGAAATTCTAGTGATGGTTTTGTAATTATATCCTGAAAAGAAACAGTTTGCTTTTCTTCATAGTTTTTTAGTTGTTGAGAAATTGAAATTTTCATTTGCTTTCAATAGATTGACTTTTCCTTTTAAGTGTGACCTTATGAAAGCACATGTGGATCAACTGAAAACAATGCCCATGTACACATAATGACTCAAGACATTTCTTTTTTCACTAATGTCTTGCCTTTTGGCCTGTACATTAGTTTTGTTAATAGTTGAGATCGATGGTATATTTTTTTGACAGATTGAATATTTAAAAAGCAATATATGCAGAAGCATACAGTCAACAAAACAAAGGCTACAAAACCTTAGCACCCCTCATCTTAACGCTAGCCATTCCAAAAAGCCTATGAGTGAAGAAATCTCTTCACCTAGATACAACTTATTCCAGCTCCATAAGTTATGCACAAAAGAGAATTTCAATCTCTGTACAACTAAAGTACCCTCCCTGAAAGCTATCCGATATCTCTCCTTCCAGATTGTCCAGAAAATGAAAATGCAAATGGGAATAGACCTCCAGTTTTTCTTCTTTTTTTTTTCTCACAAAAGAACCTCTCTAGCTGGTGATGGCCTCCTTGACTCTGCTGGAAAAGTCCCGGTCCCCATCAGAGAGAAAATGAGCTCCCACAAGTCAGGAAACTGATGTTTGGAGAGATGATGTGGAACCCAGGAATGGTGATTCTCAAATTGATTGTTTTTCTTGTGTGATGAACCATGCGGATAAAAGAAAGGTCAGGGTGTTGTTTGTAGATAGATTGCAAAGCATTATCCTTGCTTCTTCAAGTTATGAAATTTGATGTTTTAGCATGTCTGCCTCCCCCCCAAAGGAAAGCCAGTGTGAGGAGGCAATGTTTCAATTGTGTATTGACTTGCTCTGATTTGTGAAAAGTGACAGAACTCAGATCTGTACATCCTAGTTAGTGTTCCATTTGTTCATTATCTGGATGAACCTAACCGATTGAGTCCCGTCCACATGCCTAGCTCTATTGGTAGAGTGTTCAAAGTTTAAAAAGGCAGGACATCTAAGTTCGAGTCTTAGTATGAACATTTTACTACATTATAATAAATTGTTTAGTTGTCAAAAAAAAAAAAATCCGACTGAGTGTCTGTACGATTTGATCTCAGTAGCAAAAGTTCAGTTACTATATTGAGCTTGTCATGTAGCAAAAGTTCAGTTCCTAGATTAAGCATGTCATGCATATATTTAGGGATATAAAAGTAAGATCATCAGACTCCAAAACTCACCTCTTCTCCAATTGATATGTGGGATTCGATCCAGACAGTCATTAACTCCTTAGTAATTGAAAGAAAAAGATTCCAAAACCAGAATGGCTGGAGGGTCCCAATTTATATTTTCAGATTGCCTCTCTTTCATCTTCCATTCTGTTTAAAAGCAGGAAAGGAGACAGACGACACCGTTAGAACTCAGAGGAACATGATTACCCACTCCATAGCCATTCCCTGATTAGGAATGGGGAGACACCCAGGATTCAGCCAAGCATTTATACAACTTTTTGAGCATCAGCAGGGGAAATTGTTGTTATTTTTTTTTTGTTAGATAATGAGGCGTTTTGAGTGAGGCCGTGCACATATGGAAGACGTATTTAAGTCATACCACACCCAGATTAATTCTCATACGAGTCGGAAGGGATTACATGGGCGATAAAGATCTACCAAAACACAATTGCATTCTCGCGCTCAACTCCTAACTCCTAACTCGGCACTACCTAAGTAGTTCTGGTTAGGAACTCCTTAATCATCTCACTCTACATATTCATAGCTGAAATTATTGTTATAGAGCTTAAATTATCATGTTCCCACTCCATAGCCATTCCTTGATTGGGAATGGGGAGACACCCAATATTCAGCCAAGCTTTTATACAACTTTTTGAGCATCAGTAGGGGAAATTGTTGTTACGACCCTTGGTCAACCATGGGGTGTCCCGAGTGGGTCCTGCACACATACTGGGGTTATCATGTTTCATACCACATTTACCACCTCATACGAAACAGGAGGGACGGACTGCGCGGCGAACATACTTGTATTCTGTAACCTCGAACTCCAAACCACTGACAAGCTAAGAGACCTAATCATCTCACCTACATGTTCGATAGTGGAAATTATTGTTATAAAGCTTCCATTATCATTTTCCCACTCCATAGCTATTCCCTTCCTTGATTGGGAATGGGAGACACCCAATATTCAGCCAAGCGTTTGCAACTTTTTGAGCATCAGCAGGGGAAAGTGGTTGAAATAAAGAGAGAGCTTTCAATTATCATGTTGTAGGAAGCATGATGGGAGTAGATATGGGGGGGAGAAAAGAGGGTAACAAAAGCTGGATGGATGACCACATTATTGTAATTATAAGCCAAGGGAGAAAGACAAGAATGGTGATGACTTGAGTGAAGCGTTTTGGTTTCTTGGGAAGGCACCAAAAGAGAGGTTGGGAGACAAACAGAAACCCCCCCCCTTCACTTTACCCCCTTTCTCCTCCTCCTCCTCTCCTCTCCTAGCTGCTCCCTAAAAAAGCCTTCCCTCTTTCCTTTCTTTTTTGTTTTTGCTTCATTCATTCCCCATTCTCACTTCTTTACACCTAAAAATGCCCATCCTTGTTTTCTAAGTTTTTCTTTTTTGCTCCTTTTAGACATTCATTTTTTTTTTCTGCCGCTCATAAGATGCCTAAGGTCGATGCACACAAGGAAAACACCTTTAAGTATATTACACCTTTAAGTCTATCACAAAACACAGCTGGATTTTCAGACATCGAACTTAAGATTTTTAGTTAAGTTAAGAGATACCTTAACCATTTCACCTATATGATCATCTTAATTCCTCTTTCTTCATAACCTTTATACCAAAAACATTTTTTTATTCTTTTTTTGATTATGATTTTTTTTGATGAAAAAAGACTACGAATAAGGAAACTTACACATCCTATTAAAACATAAACCACAATAATTTTCAAATTTTAATTTTATAACATCCTTAGAAAAATTTCAGCACCACATATTATGATTAGTATTATAAATGTCTTTTTTTAATTAAACAATATGTTATTTTATTTGCTTCTTTATGGATACGATCACAAAAAGTTTTCAAATATCCTTTGTAGAATAATTGAATGAGGTGAATTACTTCTTTTATTATAACAATATATATTTCAGGCAATGATTTGAATCAGAAATGAAAGCCTTGAACGAGTCGACGATGGACCATTAGATCATTACCTCTATGATTTTTTATTTTCTTTTTTCTTTTTTTTCTTTAAATTAAGTTTTGGGTGAACTAAAAATGGAAATAAAATACCAATGAGGCCGGACTCAGTGTTTAAGGATTAGGAGGAGTATAAAGAACGAAGATGGAAATCAGAATAGCACGGCATAGGCAACCTTCGTGGAGTTTAAAATCTTTTAAAATTATTTTACAAAATAAATAGATAAATAAATTTGTTTTTAAAAACAACCTTATTTTTATAAAATTAAATTTCAATTTCAAAAAATTATGGGATAAGATTTTCCAATTTGTAAATGGAGTGAAGTTATGTTCTATAGACAAATTCCTTTTTTAATAACACTTCAATACATCTTATCCCTTAGATTTAGGGCTTGTTCGGTTCTTTTGAACATTTTTTGAAAATATAAATAATATCATTTACCATTTGGCATTTTATGAAAATATTCTTTTTCTTTGAATTAAGTGTTTTTTATAACAAAAAAAAGACAAATTAAGTGTTTTCCATGGTTTTCAGAACAAAAAAAAATGATACTCTATGAAACTTTTTTTTTCCTCTCAATTAAGTGTTTTTTAGAATAAAAAAAATGGTGTTCATGAAATTATTCTTTTTCATATTGGAAATATTTTTTTAATAACAATTTTCCAACGTACCAATTTATCCCTTAGATTTAAAGGCTTTGTTTGGTTCTATGAATATTTTGAAAACACAAATAATATCATTTACCATTTAGCTTTTCATGAAACTATTCTTTTTCTTTAAATTAAGTGTTTTTTATAACAAAAAAAGACGAATTAAGTGTTTTCCATGATTTTCAGAACAAAAAAAACGATACTCTATGAAACTATTTTTTTTTCTCTGAATTAAGTGTTTTTTAGAATAAAAAAATGGTGTTCATGAAATTATTCTTTTTCATATTGGAAATATTTTAATAACAATTTTCCTAACGCACTAATTTATCCCTTAGATTTAGGCTTGTTTGGTTCTTATGAAATATTTTTGAAAACATAAATAATATCATTTACCTTTTGGCATTTCATGAAACTATTCTTTTTCTTTGAATTAAGTGTTTTTTATAACAAAAAAAAAAGATGAATTAAGTGTTTTCCATGATTTTCTGTGAACAAAAAACAATACTCTTATGAAACTTTTTTTCTCTGAATAAAGTGTTTTTTAGAATAAAAAAATGGTGTTCATGAAATTATTCTTTTTCATATTGGAAATATTTTTTTAATAACAATTTTCCAACGCACTAATTTATCCCTTAGATTTAGGGCTTGTTTGGTTCTTATGAATATTTTTTGAAAACATAAATAATATCATTTACCATTTGGCATTTCATGAAACTATTCTTTTTCTTTGAATTAAGTGTTTTTTATAACAAAAAAAAAGATGAATTAAGTGTTTTCCATGATTTTCAGAACAAAAAAAACGATACTCTATGAAACTTTTTTTTTTCTCTGAATTAAGTGTTTTTTAGAATAAAAAAAATGGTGTTCAAGAAATTATTCTTTTTCATATTGGAAATATTTTTTTAATAACAATTTTCCAACGCACTAATTTGTCCCTTAGATTTAGGGCTTGTTTGGTTCTTATGAATATTTTTTGAAAACATAAATAATATCATTTACCATTTGGCGTTTCATGAAACTATTCTTTTTCTTTGAATTAAGTGTTTTTTATAACAAAAAAAAGATGAATTAAGTGTTTTCCATGATTTTTAGAACAAAAAAAACAATACTCTATAAAACTATTTTTTTTCTCTTAATTAAGTGTTTTTTAGATTAAAAAAAATGTTGTTCATGAAATTATTCTTTTTCGCTAAATTAAGTGTTTTTCATGTTTTTTAGAAAAGAAAAATAAGAACCAAACTTGTTTTTTGTTTTTTTTATTTTCCTTGATTAAAAAAAATATAGTTTTTAAAAATAATAAACAAACGTGTATCACGCCAAGGATGAAAATATCGGTTTTGCTGATATATCTGCATCGGATTTTACTGATATATCGGATATATTCGAGATATATCGTGGATATTTTTACATGAATATCGAGAGACAAAATTAATAAAATACTTTAAATTGGATGGAAACACTTTATAAAAGTGTAAAATGACATTAATAATGAAATACGACATCGATATATTACATCATCACGGTCTTTCACCACCAAATAAGACTGGACTGTGGCTCCATCAGCAACATTTGACGGCGTAATCCCATCTCTCGCCGGGCCATGCCAGTCATACCGCACATGGTGTTCCGATAATATCAAGCTATAAGATCAATACGCCACGTGATAAACGCCTTCACTGCACCCACAACCTCCATGGATGGGAAATCGTGGCTCACCCACGCTCGTCAAATCCTCGTTGCATTTGACATGGAATGTTGAATGGCAACTTGTTCAAAGATGAGGATAATTCTATCATTCCACATTCTTCATCAATGGAAGCCGGCATTCGTACAAGGCCGACTCATGTTTCATTGTGTGAGGAGGAAAATGTTACCGCCATTGATGAATCAATCGTATCGAGTGCCAATGCTCATAGATTCAAAACTAGTCGATTAAATGAATCCTCTATCATGGATATCCTCTCGTTGTCGAATTTCATGGCTTCTTCCAATGGCTCCACACCGCACTAAATCTCTCCCAGGACCCGTGGTCTTCATCTTGTGTAGCATGTGTGAAATCATTCCTCACCAGCTGAATGGACTCAATGGATATCGACTTTATCGGTCGACCGCAATATCTCCACCATCATTTCCAGATCACTACCATCATCGTCCTCTCCTCTGAGCCATCATCATCAGAGTCAAGTAATCACTAAACCAGTCTACTACTATGTTCAACACTCGAATCAAATGAGGGTCGAGAATCAACAAATGGGTCAAACCCATCTCTCATGTCTCTGACCGAAACTTCACTATTAACTTCTTCAGATAAAACACTACTAACATCAAACACGTTTCTCGAACATGCGCAAAGGTTCGTGGATCGTGATTTCCATCTTCATCATCCAAATGAGAGGTCTAACCCATTGAATAATTGATTATCCTCTTCTTCACCAAACTCTACCGAAAATGTCGAGTAAATCAAGGTAATTCTTTCAGCAACTTATCCTGATCGCAGATATCACGATCTTTGTGCCTCATGTTATAGTAACAAAAACTAATTGTTGGAGCTTAGGTAAAGTGTCGATTTTCTTTGTTTTGTATGTATTGCAGCAAATGCTGTCACCCAATTTCTCTCACATGCTGAAGAAGATGCAATTGGGGAATGAACCTTAATGGCCAAATTCCTCAATGTGGGAGTGTGGTTTCCATATAAGAAACTAATTATTCACCGCAATAAAAATAAGTAAGTTTGATCTAAAATCTAATAATAACATGAAAATAGGGCTTTATTTTTATTGTTTTAATGAGAAATAACACTAACCAGAACCATTAAATCTCCTTGATACTATTGTCGCTTCTTATCACCGAATCCTCTTCGTGATCTCGAAACATTACAAGCTGTGAATTGAAAATATACATGTCTAATCAGTATAAGTGTAAGTTTAACCAATTAACTTGAATCAGTTAATTAGATTTGTAACCAAGTGATGTACCTCATTTCCAAAATTACCAATGCCTGTAGAAGTAGAAGATAATCTTGCGAATACTTCGTGAACAGCTTGGAGTAACTCAAAACACTACTAACCTGTGCTCCATATTGAAACCTTGGATTCAAATACGCCGTAAAAGGATTTAGAATTAGTATGTCATAAGAGGTAATATACATTAAGTGATTAAGAGGGTATCGCTTAGTTACCCGTCGCGATGAAGAGGATGTTTGAGCCGCTCTATCCCAACGACCAAGGACGATTATTGACTCCAATCTTCGCATCGAGTCGACGTAAATTTGCTTCATTACCCTAATCAACTCATACACAAATGCATAAGCGGCTGACACTTTAATCAACAATGCGAAGAACCTGATATAGTGGTTCATATTGATACTAGCTTAGAGACCTTCTCCCCAATATGGCGATCAAACATGAGCACTTCCAACATCATGTCCAATGGTCGATCGACTAAGCTCAGAGTAGCCCATTCACCGGAGCAAAGATCTTCTTCAAATCACCCTCTTTGTAGAAGACTTTCTAGATGATAATTTGTTGCAAACTTGTCGCCTTGACGCACAATATTCCACTACGTACCTTTCTCACTTTCGCAAGCAACCAACCATGATTGTAGATGAAGCCAGATTTTGCATTGCAATTAATTCGAAACGGTAGCTCTTTAGCAATGTCTTCAAACATCAAGTCAATGCAAGCAGGTCGCGCACGAGTCCAATATAAATTGTACTTCTTCATTAGCAACTTTCCCGCCTTCACAAATGTTGATCCATTGTCTGTAACAATTTGCACAACATTTGTTTCACCTACTTCCTTGATCACGTCCTTCAACAAACCGTAAATGTATTTGTTGTCCTTTATCTTGTCGGATGCATCAACCGACTTGAGGAATATTGTGCTTCCTTTCGAATATACCATGAAATTAATAATGCTCAATTTCAGGTCTTGGCCCATCCATCGATACCGTATACCCATAAGTCTTCCATTTTTCCTTTGGATGTTCATAATCTTCCATGTCTTTATACTCCATATCCAAGTATTTTGCTGATTTCATACTTAGACGCATTTATTCTCATGTTTCTACAAAGTTATAATTAATTTAAATTAATTATCTAGCTTTTCAATTATAATATAAGATAATAATTTATTAGAAATCAAAAGTGATTGTCAGCATACCGTACTTGTTGTGCACCAAAAATCATATGTTCTGAAGTGGTGAGAGTCTCGCTTGCGGAGGCGTGAACACTCAAGAAGGTATTAATTTGCCGATTAGTCGCCCATCGCTTTTCATCGAACTACCTTGAAAAGATTTTTAATGTTCTTTTGTCTTGCCGCCAAGACTTGTATAATGATGGAGCAAGCAAGTGGTAATGGATCCGATTGAAATCTCACACTTTGAGATCTTTGTACGCGCCTCATTTCTGATTAGTTTGTCAAGGGGGTTGTGAAGGGGCTCACCTGTCAGAATATCTCAATTAAAGTTATCGAAGTAAATTCGTTTATTTAAAAAAAAATATTTAATTTAAACATTTACCCATTTTTCTTTGGCTCTTCATAAATCCTTCTTCTTGTTGCTCGCTCCATCTCGCAGCTTTCGATGCACGATGCCGCTTCGAAAAATCGCCTCTTTCATCAGGGGTCATGTCACCCGATACATATATACATCTTCCTCTTCTTCCTCCTCATCCTCATCATCATCATCAATGACGCCTATCGTTGGGCCCCCCATCAAGGCTTCTCGTGAGTTCACATAATATCTTCTGGCACCACTTCGCTTTTTCTTTATTTTTCTGCTCTAAAAGTTGTTTCATTTCTTGTTTCACTTCCGGAGGCACATTTCCAAGACTTTTCAGACAGCCGTGATCCTACGTGACAGATATTTAAAAGCTCTGAGCGATCCCACCAATTCAGTATCACCAAAAACCACAAGAATCGTGATATTTGCACTACTTCTATTCTCCATATAAAATGCAATATTTCCATGCCGATCTCGAATTCCAATATTACCTCCACTAGCCCATCCTAGTTATTATACAATTGAAAATGAATTTATTTTATATAAAACAACAAATTTATTATATATATATATATATATATATATATATATATATATACACAATATTAACTAATATATAATTCATTTAAAATATTAATTAACATGAAAGATTAATTAATTTATTAATATGCATATATAATATTATTAACTAATATATAATTTATTAATATGTATATATATATAACTAACTTGTAGTTCTTTAAAGAATTCTACTATTTAATTTATTATAGTATATAAAACCATATTATTACATGATATTTACCTTAAAGCTTAAACTAATATATATTTGTATTTTATGCAATTTATAATCTAATGTCAAATTAAAAAATATATATATATATATATATATATATATATATATATATATATATATATATATATATATATATAATAGTATATTTATTATAGTATATATTTATTATAGTATATAAACCATATTATTATATGATATTTAATTACCTTTGGAAGCTTAAACTAATATATATTTCTATTTTATGCAATTTATAATCTAATGAAATTATAAAAAAGTAATGTATATTTATTTTAAATAATACACTACTATTACATTTATTATAGTATATAAAACTATTATTATATGGTATTTACCTTAAAGCTTAAAATAATATATATTTATATTTTATGCAATTAATAATCTAATGAAATAAAAACTAAAGTATATTTTATTTTAAAGAATACACTACTATTAAATTTATTATTGTATATAAAACCATATTATTATATGATATTTACCTTAAAGCTTAAAATAATATATATTTATATATTTATGCATTTTATAATCTAATGTGAAATTATAAAAAATATATAGTATATTTATTATAGTATATAAAACCATATTATTATATGATATTTACCTTTGAAGCTTAAAATAATATATATATTTTATATTTAATGCAATTTATAATCTAATGTGAAAATTATAAAAAAAACTAATGTATATTTATTTTGTAAGAATACACCACTATTAAATTTATATTATAGTATATAAACCATATATATATATATATATATATATATATATATATATATATATATATATATATATATATATATATATATATATATATATATATATATATATATATATATATATATATATATATATATTTATTGGTGTATTTTTAAAGCTTAAAGCTTAAAATAATATATATTTATATTTAATGCAATTTATAATCTAATGTGAAATTATAAAAATTAAAGTATATTTATTTTAAAGCATCACACCACTATTAAATTTATTATAGTATATAAAACCATATTATTATATGATATTTACCTTAAAGCTTAAAATAATATATATTTATATTTTATGCATTTTATAATCTAATGTGAAATTATAAAAAATATATAGTATATTTATTATAGTATATAAAACCATATTATTATATATGATATTTACCTTTAGCTTAAATAATATATATTTATATTTAATGCAATTTATAATCTAATGAAATTATAAAAAAACTAAAGTATATTTATTTTAAAGAATACACTCACTATTAAATTTTATTATAGTATATAAAACCATATTATTATATGATATTTACTTTAAAGCTTAAAATAATATATATTTATATTTATGCATTTTATAATCTAATGTGAAATTATAAAAAAATATATAGTATATTTATTATAGTATATAAAAACTATTATTATATGATATTTACCTTGAAGTAAAATAATATATATTTATATTTAATGCAATTTATAATCTAATGTGAAATTATAAAAAACTAATGTATATTTATATTTTAAAGAATACAATTCACTATTAAATTTATTATAGTATATATATATATATATATATATATATATATATATATATATATATATATATTTGGTGTATTCTAAAGCTTAAAGCTTAAAATAATATATATTTATATTTAATGCAATTTATAATCTACTGTGAAATTATAAAAAAAAACTAATATAAAACTATAGTAGTGGACAGAATTAATGTAAAAGATCTAGACTAATATTATGTTAACTATAGTAACATATATTTTTATTATCTTAGACTAATATATATTTGTATATTATTAAATTTAGTAATGTATGAAATTATAAAAACAAACTAATATATAATTAACATAAATACAAAAATAATGTAAAAGTAAAACTATTAAATACACAAAACAGTAATACAATAAGAAGTAAGAACATACCTTAATTAATCTTGTTGAAATTTTTGAGCTTGAACCCTTAAACACCAAAATTTCCACCTTTTTGGAGATATATAACAAAGAAAAAATAATTTTGAGATGAAATGAAGATTTGATGAGTAGAGAGTTTGTGAGAAAATAGAGTGATTTTGAGTGGTATTTATAGGATTTTTGGGTCAAAAGGCTATAGGTCAAAATATAATTAAGATTTAATTCTAACCGCTGGATTTAGTTTGGTGAAAATCTGACCGCTTCGATCTTCTTCTACCGCTTCGATCAATCCTCAAATTGGCCGGGATCGCTTAGATTTAATTTTCTCGCCGCTGATCAAAATTTGACCGCTGGATTACATTTTAAACCGTGAAATCGTTTCTTCGCCGATCAAACCAGATTCAACCGCCATCGTGATCTACCAACCAACCGCTTGAAAATGGCGCTGATCCTGACCGCCTGATTTTCTCGCACAACAGACCGGTTCCATGGGTTGAAGAAATGATATATCGATCGATATATCGAAAATATCGCCGATATATCGCCGATATTTTCGACATCGGGCGAGTATATCTCCCAAAATTTCAAAATATTTCCCACGCCACAGAACCACGCTACCGGATATTTCGACCGATATTTCATTCAGATTCGACATATTTCGCCGTAAATATCTACGATATTTACCGATTGCGATTTTTCCGTAAAACGACTTTATTAACAAATATCGCCGCGACCTCCCTCGATACATCGAATACCTGGCCAAATATCGGCCGATATTTCCGACATTTCAGTCCTTGATCACGCTTAATTCAAATGGTGGAGCCGAGGGCATAGGGGCGAGGGGTCCAAAATGCATAGTTAGTTAAAAAAAATAAAACCATCGATGGTTCCAAAGGGGAGGAGAAACGGAGGGGATGGCAGGATTGAAATTTGAATGAAAAAGAAGGTCATATAGTTAAAGTATCATTCTCTCCCCCTCCCTCAACTGGGCCGTTAAATTTGGAACTACTATGACGCGCGTTACAACAGCGCCCACACTTATGCTTTCATTCAGACAGCGCCAAGTCACTCACCATCCAACTACTATCCGCCACGTCACTAAACAATTACTCCCTCTTTCTTTCATCTCGTAATCGTATTATTTCTCCTGATGGGCTGGCTGCTCTCCACCGTACGATCAGATGACTTAGCGTGGAATTGCTCTGCGTTGTGTGTGTCGATTTCTTTCTGTAACCGTCGTACTTTCTATAAATGAACAAGCATCTCTCTCTCTCATCTGTATTATGAGTAAAGGTTTTTCTTGGCCGAAGCTGTTTAATTTCTTTCTTCTTTCCTTTTTTAAAGATGTGTGGAGGTGCAATTATCTCCGACTTCATCGACGCAAAGCGTAGACGGAAACTCACCAGGGAAGACCTATGGTCGGAGCTCGACACCATCTCCGACCTCCTTTCGTTGGATTCTGCAAACGCCGGCAAAGGTTCGACTTCTCCGGTCTGAAGATAAAGTGTATCTGCAAAACCCAAAGCAAGTCAACAAAGGCAGATCTTCTGTCTGGGTTTTTTTTTTTTTTCTGGTTTTGGATTCTTTTCGTTTACCGAAAGGTAGAAGATTTTATTCTATTTTTTCGGGTTTGCAGGGAGGAGTTTTGAGAACGCCCATGAAAAGGCGGGAAGAAGATTACTAGTTCTAGCTCTAGTTCTAGAACTCCGAGGATCCGGAAGAACGTGTACAGAGGAGTCCGGCAGCGGCCATGGGGGAAATGGGCGGCGGAGATTCGGGACCCGCATAAGGGTGTGAGAGTTTGGCCTGGCACCTGGGCAGCACCGCTGAGGAAGCCGCCAGAGTTTCATGACGAAGCTGCCAAGCGAATCAGAGGCGACAAGGCTAAGCCTCAACTTCGCTGACCACCTCTCGCCGCCGCCGGCTGTCAGGCGCGATCAGATGCGTTGGTTCCAGACGCAACATCGCAGTCAAGTTATCATCCCACCGTACCGCCGCCGCCATTAATGACCACTACAGTTCCGTACGAGAACGAAGCAGAGAGCGAGTTGGAGCTGAAGGAGCAAATCTCGAACTTGGAATCGCTCCTGGGTTTAGAACCGGAACCGATCCCAACTCAGTTGAGCGAAATTACCGAGTCGGAATCGGTCGAGCTGCGGGACATTTGAGGATCTGCTTCCCTCCTCCTCCCTCCTCCTCCTCCTCACCATCAGTCGTCTGCATGTATGAAACGCTGCGCTCTTGACGCACCACCTGTAATGTTCCAGTGCTGTCGCAGGTACAGTAATAAATGCGTGTGGCTGCATGCATCACCGTCGGTTGTCGTCATCTGCTTTTGGCTTTAAGACCCCTTTGATTCTGCAGTGTTTGTCGGTTGCCTATTTCCTACTGTCTTTGTTTTTCTTCCTTTTTAAGATCCTTCCCTCTCTCTCCCCTCTCTCCTCCTCTCTCCTCAGTCCTCATAATCACTAATCAGACTCTGCCCATTCTACTGTAAGGGTAATAATGTAAAAACGTCTTCGTTAAATTTTGTATCTATGGAGTTCTAGTCCAAGTGTTGGTGTTCTTGTGCTTATACTTATGACGTCATAAATGCCATGATTCCTCATATCTTAATATTTTTCTTCACATTTATTAACTTTGTATATTACTTTTATAAGATTCCAATTTTAGCCTTTTTACCACATTTTTACCATTTGAGCTTAACATTTATTACCCTTAAAAGATTCTAATCTGGATTTTTCAGCCTTTTCCCGTCTTTTTACCATTTAAGTCGCTTCACACACATGTAACTTAATTAAGAATATGTTTAAAACCCGAAAAATACTAGAAAAAGTAAAAGAAAAAACGACTAGGAAAATGATTTGCTCTTTAGATTTCATAGCGAAAAATATAAAAAAAAATCAAATATGATTAAAATTTTTCAAAATTTTATATAATTTTAAAAGTTTTAGGTGAATATATAAAGATATAAATGAAATGAGAGTTTCACACATATATAATGACTTGTTGTTAAACTTTTCCTTAAATCCTTTTCAATTCTTCTATTCTTGTTTGTTTCTTTTCTTTATTACTTTCTAGATCAAATAAAACCTAAAAAACATAAAAATTAGAAAATATTTGTAAACAATGACGAATATTCCTACAAAAAGGAGGTGTAATAAAACAGTATGTGGGTTTAGGACAGAACTGGTAAATTAATGATCAGATAAGAAGGCCTGCAATGGCCTAAATTGCATAATATTTTAACATCCTATTATTTTAATACATTAATATTAAAAAATTTGTTTGTCTTTTCTTTTGTAGTGACCCTGCATACTAGGTTGTCTTCTTGGCTTCTCTTTTGTTTTAATAAAATTTTCCATTTAATGTTAAAAAATGTCTATGTAATGAAATTTTTTATTTTATTTTTATGATGATGTGATATATTACTATGAATTGCATTAAGAAAAAATTATTTATTTTCTTTTCTTGTAAGTAAGATACTGACCCTAACTTAAATCCTAGGTTGTGTCCCAGCAGCACTGCTCCCACCTTTATCTTATTGCCTTTTTAGCCTTCTTCTTCGCATGGCCTTCCAATTTTGTCAACTTTCTAGTGAGACTTCTTTCTAATTAGATTCCCATGATCACTTTTGCGATAATTTTACACTATTATTGGGACGTTCAATAAAAATCTTAATGAATAACAACTGAATATGTAAGTAGCATTTATATTATATCTACGATATCAGCCAGATTCTTAAGTAATGCTGGCTTATATTTTACAAGATAATTTACTGGTCTCGATCACTCCCAATTCATACGAGGATTGTTCTGATGCTGAGCATGACGAAAGACATATTTCACATGTAAGGCATGGGCTTCTTGCCTACAAGATGAGATGGCTGGGCTCTTCATGCGTAGTGATGCACTCCGCCTTCCATGCCTTGGCGTGTCACCCTTCATGCATTTGTGACGATCGAGATCTTCATACTTAACATGGCCTGTTTCTTAACGCAGCTACGCTTTACGATGTAGCTTTACCGCTCTTACGGTCAATCCTGCTCTTTTATATAAATATTATTCAATACTGCATTTAATTTGAAGACGTCAGATATATATGAAATTCTTCACAATACTCAGGTTGGAACAAAATAAAAACAAAACTCCAACGTGACTATTATTATTGATATTCTCATCAATTTTTTTCTTATTTTATTGTTCTTCGACGAGAATTGTCAATGGAATTGAGATATTTTATCCTTATTAATCAATCTGTGTCGATCAATTCAGCATATTGCCTGTGGTATTATAGTGGGTTTCTCCCAATTGATGGCTAATACCGGTGCTAGTAATGGAAACCAATCCCAAGATAGTGATCGAGACAGGTCGTTTGGCATCAATTAACAACCAAAGAATAATCTTAACTGTAAAATTTAACTCAATCATTAGAAATAATACAAATCTCACTGCAAGCGCGTATTGAGGATCAATGGACAAGGGCGTAGGGAATGACAATGAGTGGAATTGGGTTAGTAGAGGAATTAGCTCATTAGACCTAATTTTTAATCACATCTGAAAATATGAAATCGCAGTAAGTAACCGTAGGGATTTGATGACACTTTAGATGAGGATGACAACTTTGGTGAATTTACGAATCCACGTGGTAGACAGAGAGAAGGAAGGCAGTGGAAACCAAACTATAGAGGCGACAACTAATACAAACTAAATGTAGATATCCATAACTTTAGTGGTGATATTGATATTTGGTGGTTTTTTAATTGGTTGACTCGAGGTGGTGATGTGTTCTTGAATATAGCAGTTTCTAGGACATAAAAGTTAAATTTGTTATAAGGAAAAGTGAAGATCAGCATTGTGAGGATGATTGAGGAGATGAAGATGAGGAAGGGCAAGGTCCGCTCAAATACGACATAGGATGAAGCAATTATTATGAGATAGATTTTTACATCTTAATTATAAATAATATATTTCTTATGCTTATCGTAGATGTACATGGTAAAGGTGGAGGTGAATGAATATACTCACAAATTTTTAGATTAGTAGAGATGAATCAATTACTAAAAGTGAGAACTGTTCCTGCCATTTTACAAGCTTAAGGGAAGGAACTTTCTTACCATTGCTCACGACTCCATCCTCACATGATATGTAAGGAGCATCGGCTAACCATTCTATGGTTGCATGGAGAAGTGGTATAGAGATTAAGGCATCAAACTCGATGGAGGTGTGTGGATTTTGCCAAAGGAGTTTGATGATGTAATTCATGAGAATCTATCGATAGAATTGCCTCCTAGGCGTAACATATAACACCATATAGATCTAATTCCAAGTGTTTCTCTTTCTAAGGTGTCTTATTATAGGATGAGTTCCATGAGTGTGAAATCCATGGAATGTAGAAGAGTTTCAAGTATGACATATTCCAAAGCAATGACTATGCGGAGTATCAACTGGTTGATGCCAAAGAAAGATGGAAGTTGGTAGATATGTGGTTATGCTGGCGGAACAACTGCAGCTTAACAAATTGACTTAAGGGGTACTATCATCAACTAACCGTCTAGTGGACGGGTAAGACAAACATTTAAGACAAGGGATGACCATAGCAACCTAAACAAAGAAAAAGGATTTTTACAGAAGATCAACAATAATGTTTATGTGAATGATCACTCAAGTTGATGTCTCGCACCTTCAATTATGTTGATCTCAACCTTGTCTCAGCCACATACGCATCTTGATGATCCGCAAGTGAACTAAGCACTGTTTTCGCGGGATATGATTCGAACAGGTATTAATCAAATCAACCAAAACCTTATTTTGCTGCTGTTTTGATATATTATCTTTATTTTTTTGATATTGACCTTATTCTTCCATTATTGTTTGGAAGAGTATTATTTTCTTCTTTATTATTATTTTGCATATTTTATTTCATTTTATACCATATTATGTCTTAAGTGATATAAATGATAAGTTTTGTGACTTTTATCATTTTTGTATTTGGCTCTATTTCAATAAATGCGAAAACTTATGCTTTACTTTATTATCTAGATTGAGAATTGGATAAAAATTAGTCTCTAGATTAAGACATTTTATCCTTATTGATTAACTGAATATAACGCTGCAAACAATACATTCTTAATGCATGCTGCACAACGCAACACTCCCATGAGGCTTGGCTGCTGAATCATTGCTTTAAAACATTGTTTCTTTTTACCATAGGAGGCACTATCATAGAATCCTTTTTGTTCTAAGACTATAATGCTCTTATAATGTCAAAAAAAAGACTTTAAAATTTTATAGTCCATTATAGGATTGGATTCTAATAATAAAATCAAATAAAAAAATATTATAAATATTTTACATCAGAAACAAATTATAATGAGATGTATTAGGTGCAGATGTAAAGAAGATGGGAATAAGAATGTGATTTGATGATTATTATTATTATTATATTAAAGAAAAGATTCGGTTTTTTATTGGACTATTGTTCCAATCCCATACATCTTTGCATATACATTATTGTCTTTATCTTTATATTTTACACTGATATTTTAATATTAAAGCTTCACTAGCCATGCTTTGCTTCTCAACCCTTTTTCTAACCAAAATTAACCATTCGCAAGGTAGAAGAAACAAAAGAAAAGGTGAGGACAAGATCAATCATGGTGATAATTTTTTTATTTTTTATTTTTAAAGTTGAAATTAATGTAAGTTTGTCAAAGATGGCTGAAAGGGATATGAGTAATAATTGGAGTTTGAAAAGGGTAGAAGTATATTTGACGCTGGTAAAAATTATGTCTTATAGTTGGTGGGACTCTGAAAGGAAGGTTTTTGCTTGGAGTGAAGTTGGAGGGGAAGGTGCATGAACCAAATCTTAGTGGGTCCTTCTATGTCGATGATTATTGAATTTTGGCTCATTGGTCGACAAATGAAATGCTCCATAAGAAAGTATAATAATAAGCTAGGACGTCAGTCCACGAAGAGGGTGAGGGTGGTTTTGAGGGGTACTCAAGTCGACAGTTAGAGGAGTTTATTGATTCACATTTGCATTTCACTTAATTATTTTCAGACAGTCGATCTCTTCTATATAACTTACTGTTTATTCAAATATCGATTTATTGCAGATCAGTTCCTCAATAAAGATACCAACCTAATAAGCTAAAACTTCTAAAACTTAAGATTATTTCAGACTCTTGATGAAATTAATACTAGATCCTATTATTGTTTATCAAGCAAATGTTTCGATTGTCCATGATTATTCATACTCCTAGATGTCTCTTTTACTTCGAACTTTTCGGTGATATCTACAGAGGCCTCTTTCTGTGTAGCCTTTCTCAAGACATCGACTTTCAATAAAAACGCGAAATGATAGTACCTGTCTAATAAAAAAGACCAACCCTAAAGCACTACCGATAAACGGCGAATAACATCTCTCAAGTTTAAATACAACTTCATACTCTTATATAAAGTCGATGCGAGATTATATCATTGTCCATCCCCAAAGAAGCAGGACACCCGTTGACAATTAGCTTTCACTCCGAACCATCTGTTGAGGAACCATGTAACCCTTCTGCGCACTCCCCTCTACGCACCAACTCTTAATCAAAAAAGAATTAACGAGCAGTGACTTGCCTCAATAAAAAGACCAACACCTAATAAATAAAAAAACCTCTTAAATTTAAATACCACACCATACTTTTATATGGAGCAAATATGAGATCGTACCAGGTTTTCTAAATGGCCTTATGGATTTATTTGGATATGTGGGGGCATAATTCCACTAAACACAAGTACTGGTTGCTTATTTTATTGGGGGATGGATAATATCCAAAAAGGCCGCCGCCGATCAAGATTCATGTATCACTAGTCATCCCACCCACCACTTGCTTCCCTCATCCTCATCCTTTTTTTTTTTTTTATCATTTCTTAGCCTCCTCCATCTTAGCTTTCTATTCTCTCCCATCTCCTTTTTTTTCCTGCCTTAACTCTACTACAAAAAATTAAGTAGACAGTATATCTAACGTATGATTAGGTATGTCATCAAGAGCATAGGAAGAGATATTTTTGTGTTTGAATTTTGTTTTGGATTTAAGTACTCAACACTCAACAGTCAACACCACCCGATTGAGCCGCCATTTGGAATGGAAATTTTTTTGTTATGGATCAAGTTCCAAGGAAGGCATCAACTCTGGTCAAAATAAGGTTCTCCCTTTATATAGAAAGGGACTGCAGCTTTAACCCCTTGAATATGCAAGTTCTTCTTTGTCCAGGTTTACCGTTTAAAAACGGTGAGGGTTATAACTTCAAAATCACAGTGATTACTACTTTTTTTTTTTTTTTAATTTAGTTCTATTAAACTGCATATTATATGTTTCAAAATCAGCATCACTTCTTTGTTTTTGTTTTTTTTTTTTTTAATTTGCTTTATAAACTTTCTCCTGATATTATCTATCTATAAGGATTCAATTTGGGTAAACAAGAGATTATTTATTCTTACAAGGATTCATTTTCGCATGCATATCTCATTTTTTTTGCCACTTGAGACTCAGCTCAAGGGCCATGATTAGTGATTACCACTTACCAACAAGAAATTTGAGTTTAGTTCAAAATAACTCTTTTATTAAAAAAAAAAAATCATTCTAGATCATATTTTAAAACTTTTGTTCAAAATAGCCTCTTATACCATATAAATGTTTAAATTATTATTTTTTAATTTAATTTAGAAGCCGCTCAAACTGTGTATTCATTTTTGAACTAAAGCCACATTTTTTAACTGAGGCTTTAGTTCAAAAAAATGAACCACTTCTCATTTGTTTTAAAAAATTTTAAAAAAAATCGAAAAGGGTCATATTGAATAATAGTTTCAAAAGTGGCTTAAAAATTTCTTTTTTTTTAATAAAGGTCATTTTGACCCCCTAACTCATAAATAGGTTTGATTTTAATATTGAGCCATTCTTTTTTCCAAACACTGCTTTCAAGTGCAAGTATTCTCACCATATTTTTATGTTATTAATTATTCCTCAAAACACTTCACAAAATACTTGAACTTGCCTACTCTATACAAAAGCAATTTTGTAACACTTTAATTTTTTTAAAATATTAATCATAATTTTTAGAACAAATCTTTAAAATTTGCTTCTGGTTCATGATTAACAAAATGTATTTTTAGTCGACTGTTTTTCCATTCAAAAGAACAGAAACCATTCTTGAGCCAGGTATGTCAGGCCCATAAGGCAGCGTTTCAGGTATATAAGTACACTTCACGACTACATGAAACCGATGACAGGGTACAAAAATCCAGTTCTAGTACTAAGTTTATATCTATATTTCATTGTGGATTATCAAACATCAAACATCTCCAATTCTCAATGCTCTTGATTCATGAATAAATTTCAAAGATAATCAATTCACCAATAATGAAAATGAAAACTACAATCTTCATAATGCTTTAAAACACCAGAAAAAATTTAAATAGGAAAAGTAGTAACTGGGTTCTATTGATGCTTAGAGACATTTGGGTATTATCAGAATCAATGTATATATTAAGAACATCAAGGGAAAGAACCAACACAAATAGTTCAAAATGGCTTTTCAGCCAAACAAAACTTGTGTTTTAGACGCGAAACCGAAACTTTTGTTCAAAATAGTCCATATTCCCTCTTCGGCTACATCTTTTATTTTCTAAAAATAGTTTTGAACTATATAATGCCATTCCTAAATGTATATGTATATATTTTTCTATTTAAAAAAAGGAAACAAACTATCACGATCATATGCTGGACTATTGAAATTTCTTTAATTTAACCAATCGTATCTCGAAGTTCACGCTATGGGAATCCAACTGTTCAAAGAGTTGCGGCTTCCAATCCCGAGCATATCACTCAACTGATACAAATCTTAAGATGTTCTGAAAAGCACTATATAACACCTTGACTTATGTATCAAATCCTTAGAGATCTAAATAATATAATCCTCCCCACAGTCCACAACAATAAGGAAAATCATCAAAGAAAGAAAGCCCAAAAAAAGGTAGAATCAAAGGAAAAGTGTGGAAGCAAACCATGTCCCTTTTATGTAAAGGAGTGAGACCTTTGAGTTGAAATCAAATGGAGTTAGTGTGGTCTAACTTTTCACACTGCTCAACTCCATTTTCCAATAACATCAATGTGGCTGTGATTTCCAATCAATCAGTCAATAGATTTTGTCAAGGACAACACTCACCTGTTCTTGGAAACAGACTCTCAGGAATCTAGAGGTCATCAGAGGAATACTATCAATGATAATGAAGAAAGCAAAGGAAAATAGGAATGGTAACCCTACGGCTCCTTTGGGAACGGGAAAGAAAGGAAAAAAAATGATAAGAAAAACTGATTTTTTGTGTTTGGTTTTGAAAATAAAATTTCTTACTCCTTATATAATATAAAAAACAAAGAAAATAAATTTGAATAAATATATAGAATTAATTTATTAAGTTTAAACTCATTTTTATTTCTCTCAAATTCTTACTCCTTATATATCATTTTCTTTCTCTCTGTTGGTTTTTCTTTACAATTCATAACCAATGAAATCGAACATCTTCCTATCAATTAGTAAGCCAGGAATTAAAGGATCAGTACTACGCTGCAACTTTCTCAATGCACCTTACAACACAGTGAATCGGTATCAGCCACCGTCCTCTTTTATCAAATTTAGGACTTTCAAATGTAACATTAACTATATTACTTTGGAAAAGGAACAAGATTTTATTATTGAAGTAATTCATATATGACAATAAAGGATTGAATCTACGTAAAGAAATCATAAAGGAGATTTATAGAAACAATGAGGGTATGCATGATATATATACAGTGAATTGAATATAGACATTTTGTCAGACCATATAGACAAACTGAGCAACAGAAATGTCACCGAATTCACATCCTATAACGGGTGAAGCAATGGGGAGAAACTATACCATGTTAGCAGATTATAAATCTGAATGGAACCTTTCCCTTGAAGCATCGCTGATACCATCGGCGAAGATTCGAACAACCCTTAAACGCAAATGCATCGCAATTGAGAAAATCCAGCAAATCACCTCATACACGAAATCGAAAGCGGGATCGGAAGACGAAGGCGGAGATTCTTCCCAATTATGCCCACCAAACCTATCAAAATTCCATCCCCTGCCACCGCCGCCGCCGAAACCACCAAACGGACCGTCGTCCCCTCCGTCGCCGAGGAACCAGAAATCATCTCCATTCTCTGAATCTCCGGTTAGCGATCTCCTCCTCGTGCGGCGCTTTCTCCGTAAAGAAGTACGTGGAGCGGTCTTGAACGAATTTGATCTCACCGCTGGGGGAGCCAAGGCGTCCACCGACAATATCATGGCGGAGATTTGGAGCGTTCCGGTGGCGGAGGAGGATTGCTCCGACGAATCGAACACAGAGAAGTGGTTGTTCGAGACGGCGCTGTGGCCACGGAGGAGAAACTTCGCAAAGCTCAGCCCTTGGCTGAAATTTTCGGCGATGAGACAGATATCCATGAACTAATAATGATTATCAGATGCGTTGAAGAGTAGATCTTGAAACCGAGAACAACCTAGGGTTTCTGCAGCTTGAAATTCTGGCGGAGATTTTCCGGGAAACCCCGAGAAAAAACCAACACAAAGCAGGGAAATTCCAATTGGTCTTTGATTCCTAGAAAACGACGTGGGCCGAAAACGTGTTCAATTGGATTTGAGGCTGACTTGAGTAAGTCAGCCACAGATAAACTCGGCCCATTGGGCCGGCCCATCCTAGAGGAGTTCTTTTTCTAGGCCCAGTCCACCCATTCCAACCATATTCCATAATTCGAGTCCGCTGACCTGAAACGAGTCAGCCACACAAAAACCCTAAACCCTAAGTTGCTGTCTTCCCATATGTGTCTGTCTTTTCCTTTCTCGCCTCTCTCTGTCTCCAGTAGAAGAAGAGAGTTTCATGGTATCTCTGAAGCTTTTGCAGCGGCCTGCCGCCAGCGTTCTCATGCGGGAGAGGCAAGGTGTGCCTGATCCCAAATGAGGTCACCTAAATCTCCATGGCCAACTCCAGTACGCTGCTTTCTTGTTCCTTATATTTCTCTTCTTCGATGGAGGTTTTATTGTGTTTTATTTTTTCTTCATGATTTGTTTGGTTTATGGGAAAATGCAGGAATAAAATATTTTGTAGCATGTTTGATTTTCGAGTGACGGTTGAAGGATTCCCTTCGTTTTGCATTTTCTTTTTCTTGTGAATCTTTCATGAGCATTTTTGGATTTAGTGTTTAGTTGGTTGATTTTCCTAAGAATTTTCGGTTAATGCTTTTAGTATAGCGTGGTGCTCTTGGAATGAACCGCTATAAACATTTAATTATCTGAGAAACCCATTTCCTATGAATCGTGTGGAAAAAAAAATCCCAACTACGTGCATTATTACAGTAAAGCAAAATAGAGTAGTAATTTGATTTATTATCACGTTTATGTTTGTATACGATATTGTCCCCATTGATAGAATTACGAATCATACTATCGAGGGAAGTTAGTTTTGAAATATCTCTTTGAGCTCGATCAACATCAAAAATCCTTTTCCCCCTCCTCCTTCCGGTACGTGACCCCATTTTCTCCCTGTTTTATTTTTTACGTTAAGAGTTCGCCCTTTTTTATGATTTAATTTCTTGAGATTTATCTACTTTGATTTTGGTTTCTATCAATTATATTGATGTGTTTGGTTTTCAAAATACGAGATAGTCTAGCCATCTAATGGAATTGGTTCACTGAATTTTATTTTTATATATTATATATATTTACTGTCGCTAACCATTGTCTCATTGATCTTACCTCGGGCGTTTTTACTTATATTTGATTCCTATCATTTCTGGACTTAATATATTATTTTGGTCTTTTTTTTTCTAAAATGAGATTAATTATCCTTGCAAGAGTTCATTTATCATTGTGAAGTGGTATCTCACGATTGTTAACGGTAGGCAAAGATAAGTGAAATGTGAAAGATATTTGTCATTATAGTTTAACAAGATTCACTCTCGTCTCGAGCACGGAGAATGGGGGCAGGCCAAAGAGGAAAGGGCCAATACCTGATATGGTATGGTTAAATTGTTAAATGTATGGGGTCAATTTGTTGATGTACATAGCCTTTAATCGAATCTCATTTCATGATGTAAGAACGAACTAGGCTATGTATGTATTTTTTCTTAGTTTTAACTAATAAATGCAAACAAAGGCTTAAGGCGTTTTCATTGTAGTATACTGGTTGCTATTTGCAAGTCCCTGACAAAGTATTGTGGTGAAGCACTGGACCTTCGTTTTTTGTTTTCCCGCTTCCGTTTTTTATAGTTTTATATCTATTGTTCTCCCCCTCTTATTGTCTTATATATTTTTGTGTGTTTTCTTTAATTTTTTGTCAACTACAAAGAATGTTAAGACATGTTTTTACACTCAATAATCTTTAGTTTAAGTTTTGAAGTGAATTATGCACCTATTTTGCTTGTCTGAGAAAAAGACTGACCGTCTTATCACAACTTCACAGTTTCACCAAGATCAGCACTTTTCACAATAAAGCGAACGAATAACATATCCGATATCAAAACAATGATTCGATTATATTCTATAATTGATAAATGAAACATCAGGCGATTCCACACCTATCAGCGTTCTACACAAGAGAGATTCAGCACCTTCCATGGTAATATCCATAAAAACAGAATCCCATCCTTCGAGTCATTTTCGTTGATATCACGTTGGTCGAATTTCCCGGTATCATACAAAATAATTTCTTGGCAATGGTAAAAAGCAAGAATAAGAGTATCGCACAAGATCCGGATGAGAGGTAACAGCTGAGGGTCGCTTGATCCGCACAATATCAGATTCAAAGAGTCGATGCTCATCGGTCCATATGAGGCAACATCAAAGTCATCACTTAATATCTGCATTCAGATGATATATATCCACAAGTCACTATAATGAAAAATTTTTAGATAGAAAACTTCCATTCAGCTGAGCTTTAAGCTGGCATGGTACATATAGAGAAACAAAAGATAGTTCGAGGGAGGAACGCCTTGGTCTGTGGTATGATGAGAGTACTATACAAGCCTAGTATTTTCAAGTGGTGCATCCTTCTTAGCTCGTAAAGTATATTTACTTGGATGCTCAAAAAAGGATCCATGGAAAGATGACATTGTTTTCTCTAACCTAATTTTGTTGATCCATGGTACTGCTAGCTAGGTTCTTAGAACCTCCCAAGCCCCATTTATGCTTGTGAAGAATTCGGTAATGATTAAAACTAACCTGCACAAAAGTGTAGGCGTGTGTTTACACTGTATTTTTGGAGTTTGATATCAAAGTATTTCATTTTTTTCAAAAAAATAACACATATAGACAACTTTTCAAAATAATTACCAAACTAATCTTTTTGCTTTTTAAAACCGCATTTACCAAATGTGGTTTTAAGGTTAAATATTTAAAACTGTTGTTGGTGATTGCGGTTTTCAAATCACAAAAAGATGAGTTTGGTGAATGTTTTGAAAAGAAGTCTCTGTGTATTTATTTTTAAAAATGTATTATTTTGGATTTAAACTCGTATGTTTGTGTGACCTTTTGAAATATAATCATGTTTCAACGTACACAGGGACCTGCTGAAAGGGCACCACCAGCATCTGCACCCTGTGCTGCTGAGGCGAAATGGAAATTTTGTCTATCCATCTATTCGAAATGGACAGAGCTAACCCTTTTTCCCCTTCTTGTAGGGTAACTAAAAAGGCCAAGAAGTGATGAGAGATGCTCTACTTCATGAATGAAGAAGAACTTGATAACAACAACAATCTCTTGGTTTTGGGCAGTAGGATTTTGTGCTTGAGCCATATTGTTCTCTTTTTGTGGCCAATTTTTACTTAAAAAGAAATATTGAACCTCTGTTAAATTTTAGCTACTTTTTTCTACATGTTGAGTGCTTTTTCATTTATGATTTCAGTGAACCATTAAATTTATGTGTGTGATGTTTTTGAAGCTGAATACGGGAGCTTTTTTACTTTATTAGTTGAAATCATGTTTTGAGTCTTAAAAGTTTGAGGAGTTCATAATGTTGTTCTGAGTTGATATCTTGTTTTGTCTTTTTCTTTGCTGCTTTTGCTCTCGAAGCAGCTTTTAAATTATCTTCTGAAAACGTTGATAGCCCTTTAGCACCTAATGCATTAAGGTCATTTTAGTATTTCTTGTTTTTAATGTTTATTTATTGTTGTGATTTAGTATCGGGGCTGGTTATTGTCAAGGTTAAAAATATCGGTTTCGGGATATATCGGTATTTGGATTTTACGGATATATTGGTGGATATTTTTATATGAATATCGATATATCGAAAATTAATAAAAAGACTTTAAAATTTATGAGAATATTTTGTAATAGTTTTTTAAAACCAAACGTAAGACGATGCGCTTCATCAAGTAATACTGACAAACTGGATCTTATCTCATTAAAACAATATCTCAAACTTCTGTATTATTAAAATTGCTTCAATAATATCATTATAAGATCAAATACGCTACGATAAACGTCTTCGATTCAGACCCATAATCTTTCCATTCCTATCTTGTTTGAAATCCTTGTTACATTTTATATAGAGTTTGGAATGACATTTTTGGATTATGAGGATAGTTAAAGAAAATGTGTTTTTACACTAATTAACATAAAATATTCATAATATATGTTCATGTTTCATATTCATAGTCTTAATCTAAATATAAATTTAAATTAAACCTTTAATATTATAAATATAAATTAAAATTAAATCTTAATCTAAATATAACTAATCTTAATTTAAATATAAACTTAAATTAATTATTAAATTGCACAAATGTAAAAAAATTTAATTAATTAATATGGAAACATGTCTTAAGTTGCACAAATTATGTATTGAATGGAAGACTTAAACACCAAAAATTGACAAAAATATTGTTCTTCAAGACTTTGCACAAATCAAGAATTGTTTGAGAGAGAATGAATGAGTTTGATATGAAAACTAGTAATTTCAGGGCTATTTATAGATTTTTCAAAGTCAAACTAGCCGTTTTTTGGTCAAAAACTCCTTAAAAATGAATTTTAATAGTTGGATTTGATTTTGGATCAAATCCGACTGTTAGATCTTAATCTAATTGTTATAAATCAATTACGACATAGATCGTTTCAACATTTAAAATCTATCGCCGATAAAAATATAAATTAATCAAATGATTAAATATGGTCAAGGATCAATACCTGATCGAACTTTTACCGCCAGACCAGAAAAATACTGGACATTTTGAATTTTGCATTAAATCTCAACCTTTCACGTGTCCAACAATTCTGGTCGTCAAATATGGCTGAATTTTTGGTTGATATATCGACAATATTTGCTGATATATCCGTAATTTTACAAAAAATTGGCACCAACAAGCGTGTTCGTTCCATGCACTGTTTTGTATATGATATATCGGTAAATAACCGATATATTGCTGATATTATTCGATATTTTTCGATTTTTCCTTCATTCAACTTTCGTTTGTTGATATCATGTTGGAAAGGCTCGACACTTGAAAGTCGATGATATATCGCAACATTTCCATCCCTGGTTATTGTTAATAACAATGGAAGTTCTAAGGTGAGTTATTACCCAACGCGGTCTTTGTTAGAATGCCAACTCTTTGCTTCAATTCGGGATGTGGGTTGTTGTTATGGCCTGCTTGCTTTTGCTTTTTAAAACTGCTTTCCTCACATAATACTTTTGAAAATACAGATACTTACTATTTCGTGCTTTTGAAATTGCTTGCTTCTCGATTATAGTGTTTTGATGCTTTTACGTTTAACAAAAACTGAAAACCTAACGTGTTTTCTTTGTTCTTCTTATTTTTGGAAACATAAAATGGTTTTAAAAAACAGAAACAAGCATGTCCTAATATTCTTGATGTATGCTTTGCAAATCTTGATGTTTACAATCGGTTGGGTTGATCTTATCAAGAAAGTTCCAATAAACCCTCCAAAGTGCTGTTGAGCATTGTCCTTACTAAAATTAGTAGTAGAGTAGGTTCTTGAAAAGAAAAAACTACAAAAACGATTAGTTGCTTTTTGTGGCAAAGTATTATTGTTATATTGTTTTTAGGGAAAAGTAGGTTATGGGCAAGGAACAAAATTTTGGTTTTTTCTTTACCGAAATATCTAAGTATCGATGGCCCTCAAACGAAATTACAATCGATAACGGTCACAAAAAAATCGGAAAAATCGGTGAAATATCGAAAATTTCCGATATTTTGACGAAATTTCAGATTCTTTCTCACGCATTTACGCGCTTAATCAAAACATCAAATAAAATATCTAGAATAACTATTTGACTCCAAAAAATTCTATAAATATCCCTTAAAATTATAATGATCTTTAAACTTATTCATACACATCCAAGTTCTATTTTGACTCCAAAAAATTCTATAAATATCCCTAAAATTATACGATCTCTTTGCAAACTTATTCATACACATCCAAGTTCCATTTAACTCTCAAATTATTTTTTCTTTGTGATTTATCTCAATATTTTAAAGCATCTTACATGACATATCTTCATCAAAATGAGATCCCTTCATCAAATAATATAATGAAGCTACATCTGGCCTTCTCATTTTGGTTTTAAATTATATCAGAATGTAATTTCGAGCAAATTATAAATGAATATTTGCTGTAAATTTCCAGAATCATTTGGAGGCTAGCATACCCGCGATCTCGAGGCGACATGGGACTAGCTTTATGGAAGGAGATCAAGCAGAGGGCTCGCTTTTTCCTGTAATCCCGATATTTGCCCTAGGGATAAGAAGGATAAACTTCCTGAAGATGTTTTGCAAGTGAGGGGAGATATGTGCTAGGTTTCCTCCCCTTTTAATTTGGCTCGAATAAGGAGGTCAGGTTGCGTGGATATCCGGGATAGTGGCGATGCGCTAGAGACACACTAACCTTCCTAAGATCTCTTAACAACTGAGAGACTGAAGAGATGGTAAGATTCTTACAAATTCTCCATGATCAAAATTTTCTACTAACGGGGTGAAAATAATGCTTTTATCAAGGAAGTTATGCAAAAGTTTCTCGGGCAAGAGCGCCCATGTATAAGAAATGTATCTCCTTACCTTTGATTTCTATCGCTGATTTGGAATCCGGGCCGCACTCTCCAAAAATGGCATCTTTACTGAAGCAAGACGGGCAAAGTGCTCACTTGATAATCTCAAACGCCAGGAATGGCTTTCAAGTAAAATGTGATGTTTTCAGCGAGGAGGACGAGACCATGCACCACTGATCGATCCACCGCAAAGCGCTTAAAATGTGTTACGACTTGCTTTGTCAATTCGTCGGGATTAGTCGCGCTAAGCTTCCACCTTCTGGCCCTTCATAATTCATTTTACCGACATACGAGTCGCGTGTTAAGTTTTAAAAATAATGGATGTTGTTCTGTATGTTTTGACTCTTCCGGTGTGCTAGAAATAGGATGCATGTTTGAGAACAGCAATGCCTTCTACCTCAAAGGATTAAAATTAACTTGCCTAATTTGTGAGTCGGGCTAACTCACAGATAAGAATGATAATACAAACTCGTTTAGATTTCCACATGGTTGGGGTGTAGGTGGTTTAAGGTTTCTTTCATACCTTCTCGTGTGTTGGCTTCCTTTTGTCCATCAGTCTGTGGTAATTCCTTGAAATTTCCATTTTTAATACTGCTTTTTATTGATAAAAAATTGTTAATAAGCCAGATATTTGCTTATTTAGCGTTTTTTTATAGCTTCAACAAAGTATTTCCATGAATTTCAAAGTATTTTTGTTAATTTTCGCTTTACCTATATTTTTGTCAAAATATCCACCGATATTTACCGATATTTCCGATATATCCGTAAAATCCAATATCTGTAGTTACTGATAGTTTGTTCCTTGGTTATGGGTTGGTAATTTCAAAATAATATGACTTTAAGAATTAAGTTTTTTATAACTCAATAACAATATGTCAATTTCAGAAAATTTATAGGATAGTACATTATGTGTTGACTATTTTTTCTTTGACAAAGATACCCTTTTGTACATCCATCTCGTATCTCACCTTAATTAAGTTAGTACCTCAACTTCACTAAGATTGTATCATAAATTCATTAAGATCATATCTTGACTTAACTAATATCATTCTTAAAGCTCATTAATATCGTACCTCAAGTTCATTAAAGTCGTACCTCAAATTCATTAAAGTCGTATTTCAACTTCACTAAGATCATACCTATGTGCAGACTGTTTTTTATTTGACAAAAATACCATTTTATACATTCACATTGCATGCCAATTAAGCTAATGATACAAACAAAAAGAATGTAAATAATGAAAATTAGGAAATGTGAAGCCATCATTCCTTGATTTTGTTTGACAGCGGGATGTGAAACCAATATTCCTATATTTCATTTGACAACGGAATGTGAAGCCATCATTCATCCAGTTAGCCTATGATAGAAGAAAAGCTATGACAAGTCTTATGTTGGTTTTTACTCAAATTTCGTTTGATCATGGTGATTAAGAGTGCTCTGTTATATATTTCATTGAAGTGGGAACCATCTTATAGGTTAGATATTAATATTTGTTCTAAATGATTCATGAGAGAATAAATGTGCATAATTTTTTTTATTTATTCTTCATATTTTGTTATTCAAATTCTGAATTACTATTATAAAAAACCTTAGTGAATTTGAGATCTAATTTTAGTAAATCTAAGGTATAATCTTAGTGATTAAGATATGTAGTGAATTTGAGTCGACTTTAGTAGAACTGAATCACGATATTAATGAGCTTTAAGAACGATATTAGTGAAGTCAAGGTACGATCTTAGTGAATTTCAGGTACGAACTTAGTGAAGTCAAGGTACGATCTTAGTTAATTTCAAGTACGAACTTAGTTGATGTGCAAAAGGGTATCTTAGACAAAGAAATAATAGTCGACACATAATGTACTATCCTATAATATTTTCTAAAATTGACATATTGTTATCGGGTTATAAAAAATGTAATTCTCAAAGTCATATTATATTGAAATCGACAACCCATAACCTACTTTTCCCTTGTTTTTAAGCTTAAGATGTTACAGCTGGTTATCTTTCAAAACAATGGATATTCTTAGGTGAAACTTTCAAAATGGCAATTACTACTAAGATAGATTAACTTATAAAAGTCGAGTGTTGGAATACTATTTGTTCAAAAGTTTTTAAGATAGATAGCAATCTTGAAATTATTTTCTAGACTCGATTGATTTGCTCTTTATAACATATATATATATAGCACATATATATATATATATATATATATATATATATGGTTCGAAAAATATAAGGCTCACGAATATTTTTGTCAAACCCGAGAAAGAGGTCAGTGACAAAACATTGAGGCCGTCGGCCCGAACCCGAGGGAGAAACATGCCCATTGGAGCATTTAGGCCTTTGCGCACCAACATCGAGCCTTTGGTGCCGGCCAGGCATAAGGAGCCCAACCCAGATTGGCCCAGACCAATTATGGAAGATGCTCATGAGATATAAATCTGATAGTCCTAATAATATATTATTCCATGAAGTCACAGCCAAATCTCACCAATAAGGAAAGAAAGACAATATTAGATCGACATCAAAAATCGGATCCCTAATAAGGAAAGAAGATTATCCCAGTAAAAATTGTTTCTATATCATTACCAAATCAGATATCGATAAATAGCCAAGAGATACCCCCGTGATAAGAGACGAAATTCTAATCACCATCCGGCCCCGGTTGAACATACTATAAATCTGAGGCCACCCCATGTCGATTGAAAGGTCTTTGCGCCCAAAAACACACGCCAATACTAGTAGTCTAAGCAGGTCTCTTTTTCCCTGAAGAGCGGCTGGGCACCTGCGCCCGTCTTACTTGATCATGGTCTCTCTTTTCCCTCAGAAAGAAACTGACTTAGGCATCGGAGCGGCCACGGGTGAAGCCCTCGCCGACCCCCTTTCATTCTTGTTTTTGCAGAGGAGCGATACCTTCAAATCCGTCGCAAATGTTCGGCCTACAGCGATCAGCTAGCTGACGCGGCGATCCGGCCATCCCATTGCGACCCGCACTAGTAACCTTGATCCGGTCAGCGAAGCCCACGCTCCGGCCCGGTTCGATTGAAAAAAGGCATCATCGATTGGCGCGTGCGTAAAGAGCGATAGTTCCTTTATAATATAGCGATTTCCGATTGCGATGGTATCAACCGCAGGTTTCCTGGCGGGAAGCGACACTGAATCTTCGAGGAGTTGCAAGATCCGCGAGCGCGTAGGCGGTCGACCTCGTGTTAGAAGCGTCACGGCGGCGTGGATGAGGTGGAAGCGCCGCCTCACCAAACAGCGTCGATAGAAGTTAGAACAACTCACCGAGCTGAATCAGGCAACCCGGCGCGACAAACTCGGGAAGATCCATGGCATTCCCCCATGAAGGATAACACAACCGGAACTCCCCCGAGGAAATTTGCGAAATTGAAGCGGGGAATCCGGTCGAGCCGGGGGCACGGAACCGCAATCTAGCCCACGGGCGGGAAAGCGGCGAAGCAGCCGCCCGGAAACCTGTCGGGAACGGAGAATTGCGTGCATCCGCCGGCTGAGGCGAGAACGTCCTTGGAGCAGAGGATTCCAGAGACACTCAGCGAAGCTTCGGCGGAGTGTGAGGAGGTGGTGAGGGGCGATTATGGAACCTTTATGGACACAGCAGTCTGACAAGGCGAATCACCACATCGTCAGGGGTACTCCACTTCGCAGGCTGAGTCGAATCACACAGGTGGAAGCGTTCGACGGTGCTAGAGATCGATCGATCGTCTGACACAAAAAATCAAATGGGAGGTACGCATGGGTATCGAATCCGGTCGCGATGAAGAGCTTTATTTATCACCTGGCTGAAGCCTTGGCGTGGTTGATAAGCTTCCACCGTCATCAATCTCCTCATTCGGGGAGTTATCCATTGCGTCGTCTCTCTTCGTGGGGCGGGGCGTACGAGAAAGCGAGTTATCATCTGGCGACTATCAGCGGGGCTGTAAAGCTTTGAAGTCTTATGTCTGACGATTGATGCGAGTCTCACAAGGTAGATATGCGGCCCGAGGGTCGCGATCAACTGCGTTCATGGTGGCAGGGTTCGTCGAAAGATTTAATGTTTTCCATCTCCAAAAATCCCGAACAAGCATGGCGAGTGCTCGCAAAGCGAAATATATTAGCGGTGAAGAGGCCTCATATCCGAGAAAGAGAGCTCTTCCATTCCTGAAAGAAAGAGCGGGTCAGACAAACGTATGGCGAAGACGAAGCCCCGAGACAAGCGACGGAAGGATCTCGAAGAAAAATGGAGAAGCGATCTCGAGCGTGGAAACCTGGAGATCGTCTAGGTCATCGCAATCACGAAAGGCGGCAGTTGCCCCGGCGTTTCACCTTAACAGCCTCGATGTCACGGAGTTCTGCGCGAAGTCACGAAAGCGAGCAATTCTTGAAATTAGCGACCAATGAAGTCAGACCTACAACTGAGGACGCTCCGTGTGAGTTCCGTAGGGATTTACGGACCTGCGCGGGACGGCGCATGCAGCTCGAGAGAAATGAAATTATTTGATACGTGCGGATACCTCAGGCGCTTTATATCCCCAATCGGATCGAGAATCAAGCTCGAGCCGGTTCCGCCCAGCCACCACCTCGGCGGGACGGCGACTTCGGCACCAACAATCCTAGGTGAAATCCGGGTAATCTCAAAGGGGATTCGCGGGGAGGAGGGGAATCATTTCGGCTCGGAAGAGCCCGTGCCGCGGCATTAGATCGACGAGGAGATAGCGGAATTCAAGCGTGTCTAAACTACGTGACGACACATCCGTCACGTTCTGCGACTCATATCTAAGGGATGCCAACACCTCATGCGACCGCGGTAGATTCGCGCGGTTGTGACCTACAAAGCGGTTCGCCGGTGCTGTCGACAGGAGATTACGGCGATGTCATCTTCCGCGTCAGCCTTTGATAAAATGGGCATCGGAAGGGAAAAACTGGGCAGTCGACACACCTCTGCGGGGTTCTCGGAGCGAAAGTATTACCTCTGGGCTCAAATACAATTGGGTACTCACATTAGGAGATCCCAGCGCGGCGGCGGTACGGCGAGATTCCTCGTAAGTAGACGCCCGGAAATGCCTTGCGGCATATGTTGTGAAGCGGACCATCCAATCTGATAAGCCATCCCATACGCATATCACATGATGATCAAATTCCACTACAGTAAGCGGGTAGGAATGGTTGAGGGAGATCGGCAGTGGCTAGGGAATCTTTACTTTTCGGCATCCATGAAACAAAAGCGATTAAACAGCATATCGTGAAGCGAGCTTGACATGCGTGACGAGTACTCACTTCGTCTGCGACCTCGAAGAAGCGGAACCGGTATTGTTGGATAGCGACCACTGAACAGCTTCGCTATGTCGACACAGAAGCTAGCGGAAGACCTCAAAAACCACCTTATCCATTTTTAAGACAAAACATAGACGTCTTCGCATGGAAGCAGACAGACATGGGAGGAATTGATCCTACGGTAATCACCCATAGGTGTGAGGAAGCATTCTCAGCTTTGAAAACATATTTGAGCTCCCCTCCCATTCTAGTAAGTCCTACTGAAGGGGAACTCCTCACCATGCAGCGTGTGAGACTTCTCAGCCGGTGTTGTCTCGTCGAGAGACAAAAGCTGATACAACATCCGATTTACTATTGGCGCAGGAGCTTTGAGAGGTGCGAGAGGAGAAAGGTATACGAATGGAAAAACTAATTTTGGCCTTGGTAACGGCTGGAAACTCCGCCCTTACTTCGAGGCTCACACCGCCAGTTCAAACGGAATTCCCGATGAAGCAAGGTGTTACATAAACGAAGTCTCACGGAAGGCGTGAAGTGGGCACTAGGTGGCCAGGTCGACATCAGATACAAGCGAGAAAGGTGCGATAAAAGGCGGGTCTTAACCGACTTAAGTCTTGGAATTCACCTCGGCGGAACACCTTTCAGGCGCTCAGCGATGAATGACCTCCCCATCTGGAAACTGCATAGATGGAGCCTCGAAATGCCGCGAGGGGGGCGGGCTTGGACCTAATCTTAACCTCTCTAGAAGGAATAGGCATTGAGTGCACGCTTTCAGTTAGTTCAGGCCTCGACAAACGAGGCGAGTAGGCGTCATAGCGAGGCCTCGACCTTGCTCGTCGTTGGAAGTTGACCAGCGCCGGAGTGCAGCCCAGCGACTCCCGGTGGTGGGTAAGACAAATAGAAGACACCTACGAGGCTAAAAGTGGAAGGATGATCCTATATCCAAAGGCACGAGATTTGTTAAAAAAATTCATGCGAGGTTCGGTCGGACATGTCCACAGAGACGAGAGAACTCGGTAGACGCCTTGGCAAAGTTAGCAAATGACCTCACGGGAAGACCTGGTAGATCGGCATGCATCGAATGCACGGCGGGGAAGCCCTCTATCGATCTTTGCGGCGTGGGGTTGCCTAGGTCGAGTCGGCGGGTGGATGACCCCATGGGATTATATAATGAACGGACGTCACAGCGGCGGCGGCTAAAAATGGGCGAGGAATACGCGGTTCACTAATCGCATAGGGAAGCTTTATACAAGCGAGGTTTCTTCACTCCTATCCTTAAGTGCATCGCGGGAAAAAACATCGAATACGTGCTAAGAGAGGTACACGAGGGTATATGCGGAAATCATGTGAGACTCGAGCAAGCGGAAAGGTCTTGGGGGATAAGGATCTTTCTTATTTCTGATACTGAGCACGCCACCGACTAGTTAAAAATCTGAATTTGCGGGGAACACGCCCGAGATCTCACGCCTCCCATGAACCTTTGGCGTCGATTCTGAGCCCCTGGCCCTTCGACGTGGGGTTTGGACATGCGGGACCTGCGCCCAGGAAGGCTAATTAATGGGGATTCATCGTCGTCATGATGGGTGCTTCACCAAGTGGGGTGAGGCCAGGAGTCTTTGTACAATCACGAACGAGAAGATCACCTTGATTTTGTGTGGCGGTATCATATGCGGTTGGTATCCCAGAGCCACAGTGTCGGATGCGAGGAAAACAATTTGTAGCCTTGAGGTCGAGATTTGCGTGCCGAGCTCGGAATTAAATTATTACTCGTCTCGACACATCCACAGTCTAACGGACGGCGAAGTCACCATGAGAACCAGCAAGGCGCACGAAGACCAAATTGGAAGATTTTAAGGGAAAGTGGGTAGAGTACCTCCCGAGGTGCTGTAGACTACGAATTTACACGGAAATTCGACAACTTAGAAAGCCCATTCATACTGCCTTGGCCTTGACGATAACCCTGGCCAGTCGGATTAAAATTTGAATCGAATTATATGATGGAGCATAATGACCGAGGCTCTCAAGTCTAATTGGACCTCTTAGATGAACGTGGCTTGGGTTCTAAAGCGTCGAGAGAGAAAATGCCAAGGAGAGGCGAGTACTCTGACAGAAAAGTCGGACCCGGAAGCTACATGCGGGTGGATTTGGTCCTAAAAGCTACCACCCCGGCAAGGAAGAATCCGGCCACATAGAAATTGGGCCCCAGCGGGAAGGCCACATATCATATCTCGAGTCCGTCGGACCGAGGGGCGATTACGAACTCCCGAACGGAGGAAGGGAAAATTTTCTGGCATGCGGAATGCGGGAGACATCTTAAGCGTTTTTATTCGGTAAACCTTGGTTTGTAATCTTAAATGGAGATTTGTCAATTTTCAGTTAGCGGTTCAACCATTTACTGATTATTTTATTCAAGAGCGTCACAAACAACTCATACATACAATGCTCGAAAGATTACATGCAATAAGAATGAGAACTGACTCGCATAGACAGCCAAGGAAAAAGCCTCTCTTTATTCCAATCGGATTACATTCCAGTACAATCGGTGGTGTCGTGATTACATCTTGGAGAGCACTTCGGTGCGGCGGAGTTCCCTGAAAAAATGGGAAAGGAATCGAAAGGTGGAAAGAGGAGAAGAAGAAAGGGATGAAGGAGTTTGTGCGAAAAAACAAAAATGGGAGAATGATTGTGGAAAAGATGAAAAGAAGGAAGGAAAGGAGAAAGGAGAAAGGAAGAGAAGAAGAGCAGAGAAAATGGAGAAGGCGAGCAAGAAATGTATCGCCCTCCCCGGATGCATTCCACAGCACGAAGCTGAGAGACCAACATGACTCTATAAAGGGGAGACTAGGAAAAACACAACTCCGCAGCGGAATTTCAAACGAAGCCAAACTAGAATCTTGGTGGATCCCATGAAGCGACTGAACCGGCCTTCATCATCGCCAGTTTCGGTGGCCTTTTGAAGAAGCAGAATATACAAAGTGTAAACTCCATAGCAATGAAGCCGCCATTTATAAGAGGCAGAAGCACTCAAATAAGTCACTGAGCGTTCAAATTGCTCCATAAATCAGCATTAAGGCGTTCGCACCTTTCGAAAATCGGTCGGTGGCGCCTTGCGACGGCTCACTTTGAGGTCGATCTACTCTGCCTGAGTCCTGCGCTACGAGGAGTCGGTCGACTCAAGCCACATCGCCGCTTTCGGCAACATCGCCACTACGCCCGCGAGGCGCGCCGGAACTGGCGGCTCACTTTGGCGAGTTAAGTCACACTGCGCGCAGTCACGCGGCGCACGGTCGGTCATTTCGGTACATCGCCGATCGGCTATCGCCACGCTGCGGCCGCGGCGCCGGAGCCCGGCTCACTTTGGCGAGTTCGTGCACTGCGCCTGGGTCACACTACGAGGAGTCAGGTCGGCTCGAGGCTACATCGCCACTTTCCCGGCTACATCGCCACTCGGCCCTGGCGCCACCCGAGCCCGGCTCTCACTGGCGAGTTACGTGCACTTTCTGTGGTCGCGCCCTGCGTCGGATCGGTTCGAAATTCTGTCGCCGCTCGGTACACATGATCACTACGCCCTGGCGCCGAATGACAGCTCACTTTGGCGGTTAAGTGCACTGCGCATAGTCACGCTGCACGGTCGGTCGGTTCGGTTACCTGTCGCCAGCGGGGTACATCGCCACTCCGACCCGCGGCGCGGAATGAGTTCACATTGTGAGCTCGCACGCGGCGGTCACGTTAGCGAAGTTCACATAAACGGCTCGCCCAGCGATTCCGCGTTGACTTTGCGGCGATTCGCGTTGGCGAGCTGCGCTGCCAGTTCACGATGGCGAAACTCTTCGGTAGTCACATAGGCGAGCTCTGCCCGGCAATTCCACATAGGCGAGCTCCGCCCGGCGGTTCCGTTGGCGAGCTACACTCAGCGATCCACATTGGCGAGCTACGCCGGGTTCACATTGGCGAGCTCTTCTCGGCGGTTCACATGAAGGCGAGCTCCGCGCGGCAGTTCCGCGTTGGCGAGCTGCGCCCGGCGGTTTCCGCATTGGCGAGCTACGCTCGGCGGTTCCACCGTTAGCCAGTTCCGCATGAAGCGGCTGCGGCTTGATTCGCGTTGGCGAGCTCGCCTACGGCTCCCATGGGCGAGCTAAACGATTAGCCTCGGGCCATGCGGCACGGAGTCATTTCAACTCGAGCTTAAAGCATTGCGTGAACGTGCGTCGCGTTGGCTTGAGCCAACCCGATTTACCACGAGCCGCAGCGACGAGCCGACAACTTAAGCGATCGCGGCGGCTGAACACGACTCATTGATGGCTCAGCGTTCCTACGAGCCCGCGGCGGCCTGAGCCGACTTTCCAACTCGGGCAAAATCAACGACGGGCATAACATTTCGCATTAGCGAGCTGGCGATTCTGAATATGCAACATAGGAGTCATCTCGGCTCGGGGCGCGGTCGGACCATGCGAGACGAAGTCGATTGAATCAAGAAGAGCGTCAGGGGCGCAGTGAGCGGCCCGAAATGAGGTGCAAAATGAGTATTCATCAAGGACAGGCCATATGTTTCGGGGGCCGGGGCCCGACAAAAAAAAAAAAAAAAAAGTATAAAAGCCGACCTTAGAAGGCGGCGAGCCCAGGCATCGAGGAAGAGAAGACGGGACGGTGAAGAAGGGGGGAGTGGGGCCTCGGCGGGGTGCTGGCTCTCGGGATAATCGTAGAAAGGACCCCTCATACTCCTCTCGTCACTTGGGAAGGTCAAAGTTAAAGTCCAGTAGAAGATGGCGTGCGGCCTTCTTCTTAAGCGGCACGAAACCCATTGATTAGAAGCCTCGGCTCTCAGTCTTCGATAACCGTCTCATTGAGCCACTAAAGTTATTTGTTGATGATGAAGATCCCCACCTTTGACCAGCCTCCTCATTAAGGTGTTCGCAGAAGTGACCGCCTCGTTAGCCTCGCTGACGAGCCTGTCAAAGCGTCGTCTTATCACGAGATCGTCTTTGATCGCGCGGCTCTTCCTTAGACTCTCGGCTCGCCCTTGGGACGTGAAGCTCGTCCACTAACCATAAGAAGTTCATCGGGCGGGCGCAACTGTCTGCACTCCACCAAGTCATTACAGCGCCGACCCTCCGTCATCCGGACCTCCCGGCTTCTTGGCTGCTCTCAACTATTAAGATTACAGTCTTGCCCTTGGCGGACACGGTCGGTATATTTGAATCGAGACTTGAACTTCCGGCTTCCCTCGGTCATGTTTTGGCCTCGCGGCTCGGCTCGCTCGGTGTGAAGAGCCACCCTCGCCTTGGCTCCGGGCCGCTTTGCATGACCGTTTATTTTGGCCTTTCTAGTGAGCCCTTCAAATGAGTATAGCCACACATGGCGCCACGAACTTAGGGGGTGGGTTGGCCTCCCGTCGGCTCGCGGAATACAAGTGGATGTCGGGTTGCTGGCAACTTGAGGAAAAATCGGGCGAGTCTCCTTTCTACGGGAAGCTCTACCCCGGAAATAAAACTACTGCATGAAACACGTCAAACTGATGCAATAATCATGACTGATACAATATGGATAAGCATTTCCTCTTGGGCCTTACTACAATATCCGTAAAAACATACCCGACTATATCGATGGTTAAAAAAAAGTTCAATCATTTTACTCTTATCTGATACATACATTAAACTTACAAAAGTTACAATACATGTATACATTGGCTTATGACTCCAGGCTTTCTTCCACAATCCCTCTCAGGTCTCTAAGACAATGTCTCTGCCAGCTCTTTGTACACCTTAAAATATATCTCTCCGATAGGGTGAGCTAATGCTCGGTAGTGGAATAAACTACAGTAAAAATTTCTACTGCTTTTCAAGTGCGGTCACGATGTTCCCGAGAATAAACATGCAGTTCAAGCAAATCGTGATCATACTTGAATGCGCGATGACTTCGGATCCCAGTCCTCACCCAGGCTCTCTACTTTTCGCTAAGCCTCGTATGAAATTATGGTTTTATTAGTGGACAACCCTCCAAATTGAATATCATCAGTTGGGCGCTCTGACTGATTGATATATTATTTGTTTTAATGGACTACTCCAGGTGAATATCGTTGGTATTTCAGACGATTAGTATTACAGTTAGACCACCCTCCAGATAATTAATATTTTAGACTACCCTCAGGACCATTTCTCTAGACTCATCTCGTGGCCCTTGCTCACATAGTCTAGGATGTTAGGTGCATGTGGAATGCATGTATCTTGATTCAATCTGATCCCAATCACATGCAAATAATAATAGCGTCTGCATATCCATAACATCCCGTCAGCGCGATACATTGTAATGCTTGATGTCAATTCATACATAAAAAGAATTAAGCTCACTTGGGCTAATGATAAAACCTGAGCAATTCAATTTGGATCTGCTCGATCGAGCACATTTCACCTGAAATGAATTTTCGTGTCATTCTAAGGCAGTAAAACCCCAGGGTTCACGGTTCCACTCCAAACTCAATCAATTCATTGGTTCACTTTGTGAACGCATTTCACGGCCATTTGGGCCTTATACAAACCTGTCTGATCCATGGCGAATCTTACCCTTGAGCTGACGATCAGTGGCGATCCTGATTTGTAAATTAGGTTCCATAAATCCAACAATTCGGTCACGAGTTTTGGGACGATCAGCACCATGGCGCAGGTGTTTCAAACATTTGCAAAGTATTTAAAGAATAAAGCATGAAGTGAGAAATTTACCTCCGAGTTTGAAAACTTCACTGATCCCAGTACCCCACGCGAAGCCCTCTAAATGGCAGTTCTCCTTCTTGTCATTTATGACGGTGGATGCTTGGTATTTTAAAGTATGACGTTCTCTCTCTAAAATCAATTTTCGATCTCTTGTAAAGTCTTCTCCTTGGCACGGTTTTGTTTGTGCTTTTTAACATTGGGGAAGAACTGACACTATTTTGTCATTTAGTGATTTAAACTTTTCCAAAAATGACCAGATTATGTCCCTCTTTTCATTTTTACATTGACACTATGAAGCTCATTTTCATTATTTCTCTACTCATGCCATTCATGGCACATGAATACGCGTTATATGTGACTTTCGTCGTATCGAAATTCGTTTTACTACGACACGAACGCGATGCCTCAGCGATGTCGACTCGGAGCTATCTCGGAATTTTCTGGTCCTGCGTGCTAGTTAGATTTTGTGAGGCGATTCCAGCGGTGCAATCCGTTTAGTCATCGAGATCTAGAATAAATTTCGGTTTTTAGCCGAGAAATATGATTTTGTAATCAATGCGGTTCTGCTTTAAAATTGAATTTCTGGGTCTTACACCACCTACATATCTAGCATAGAATCAACATCAACGCAAAACAAAACTCATCTCAAAATGGAACCAAATATGACGAGATGCGAGGGGAACTTGGAGCGGCCCACGGAGAGATGGTAGCCTCATCAGCGAGCGACGCAACCCGACCTCTTGAATCAGAATCCTTAAGAATAGGCAGAAGCTGGCATGCCGTGGCTTCGACATTGTGAAGTAAAGAATCCCTTCTCCGCCCGACACAGGGTCGGATCTTTCCTCCTCGCCTCTTCCTCCCCCTTCGAGGCGACTTAACCTTCTCCCATTTGGCGGATTCCGAGACAGTAATGGCGCCAGCGGCTGCTCACGACCGCCGGAGGATCCTGCGCCTCTGACCAAACCACTGAATGGGATCGCGAGCTCAAAACTATAAGACCATAACCGTCTGATTTATGGATATGGGAGGACGGAGAAGATAGCGTGCTGACTTGAACTTTGACCCAGCCCGACCTATCTTTCAGCCCGAGTGCAAGGCTTTTCATTTCCTACTCCGGGGCTTCCGAGACACCATCCCAACTGGGCCAACAGTTCCCCCCTAGTGGGTTTAGCAGCAGAGGCCCCAACGGGAGGAACTTTTATAGTGGAAGGAGGTGAAGGCCTCGAAGCGGCGGTCGAGTGGACTTGAACTTTCGATGGGCGGGGAACATCCGACTTGATCAACTCAGCGTAAGGGCGAGGACCTCGGTAGCGCCCGGCGCTACGACACGTTATCTTCCATGGCGAGGTCAATTCGAGCACGAGAAGCATGTAAACGATGCCGTCAGAGATACCCCATTATTACTGCCGCGAAGTTATAACAAAAAATAGAGCGAACACTCCGCGAAGATTCTCGAGGGTAGTCGAGCCACGGGCAGCGAGTGTCGTCCTTTATCGAAGGATCATACTCCCGATTGCGGTATTAGCGAGAAGAAATAGCGTCCCTTCCACAGCCTATGGGAAGAGGAAAGATCGGAAATGTGTGGGAAGGAGCGTAGGAGCAGCTGAAAAATAAAGCCCTCGGATGTCTCATTCGGGCTAAATAGGTAAAGCAAGGCTATCTTTGAGGTGCTTGGCACTGTCGCAAGAAAGCAGCAGGCGGAATAACCAAAATGTACCCCCGACCATTGGGCGCGAGTTGAGCGGGACTTTGTGAAATCTTGAAAACCCTTTTTATGAAGGGGTGCAGAGAGAAGCGAAGACCGTTATCGAAGGCCGCCGAGAAGAAACACACCATCCTAGTCAAGACCACGCAGAGATTGAAAAGTCGAGGACCACGAGCGCCAAGGGAGGCTGATAGCGTTTGGCGAAAATGGCCCCATATGAAGGGCCAGGCCTTGCCCCAGGTCTCCACCGGTTAAAGCATCTTTGACGGTGAATCTCTCGGATATTTTGACCCCCTAGGGTATTTAATCAGGTTCACTTTCCCCTTGCCCTTGTCCAAGGGAAGAGGAGGTACCTCGGGAGCATCTCGAACGCCGACCAAACGGTCGGAGACACCACCAGTTCGTCTAGAACCGGCGTGCGAGAATCACCATCGTCACGTGAGAAGAACGACCGGACCCGTAATGAAGGGGATAAGGAAAACAAAATTCAACTTGGCCAAAACCTTCGTCTTATCGCGGAAAGAAATCGAGAAAACAAAGGCGCGGTGGACCCAAAAATACGACGAGAAAAGATTGTCTAAGAAAGACAACGAGAGAAAGACTGCGCAAAGGCTCAGACGGAAGACTAAGAGAGAAGAGTCAGAACTTCATTAAAAGCGAAAAAAGATCTGGCGTGGCACATAGAATACGAGAGGATGTTTGCGAAAAGAAGCGAAACTAAAAGGAATAGGAATGGCGCGAAGCCGAAGAGTCATCATTATCCTGAGACAAATGACGGTGACCCGAGCCACAACTAATCCGATGTCCCCCAGCGAGACACGTGGAAGTTGCCGGCGAGACACGTTACGATTGCCTGCTACGTCTGCGCATACGGGGTAGGGCGCGTGGGGTTCGAAAAATAAGACTCACGGGCCCGCGGGCCCGAAAGAGGCCAGTACGACGAAACATTGAGGCCCGTCCATTACGAACCCGAGAACATGCCCATTGGGTGGCCCAGGCGCTACGCACCAACATCGAGCCTTTGGTTGCGGCCCAGAATAAGGGCCAGCAGATTATTTAAAGACCAATTATGGAAAGTCTCTCGCATGTCACGGAAAATAGAATAGTCGCAATTATATATTATTAGTAAGTCGACGAATGCAGTAAGGAAGAAAAACGATATTAGATCGGTATCAAATCGGATCACGATAAAAAGATTATCACGATAAGCTGGCATAACCATATCCCGTTACCAAATCCGATGTCGATAAATATGAAGATGCAATCATTAGGAACAAATCACAATCATCATCAGTAGTTAACGTACTATAAATGAGGAGCTATCGGTGAAGGTACGCGAAAACACACGCCAATACTAAGCGATCCTAGCGGTCTCTCCGCTGACTCACCCAAGCGGTCTAAGCGATCTCTTTTCATGAGAAATAAATTGAGCAGCGTGGACGTAGCGAGCCTGTAAACTACCCACTTTGCATTCTTGTTTTTGCGGAGGAGGCGTCTGTGAATCAGGTTACCATCGGCCTTAGAAGCGTCGCTTCTTGTGGGAGATCAGGCATCGGTGCCCGACCCTCTTAGCTTGATCAGGTCAGAAGCCCACAGCGCTGTACGATTAGGGCATCATCAATATATATATATAAATAAAAAGATTTGTTCTTAAGCCTCATTCATCGGAAACACCTAACTCAACAAAGAGAGCTTTATGGAATAAACTTCTCTTGATTTTTTTATTTCACATATGTTAAAGGTCTATTAGTGATCCGAAAAAGTTAGAATTTGGAGTCAAATTTGTCAGTTTTATAAAACATAATATTGGTCATACTCAGGCTTTTTGAAATTTTAAATACCCTTCTTTTAATTACTTCAAAATCTTATTTCGAAAATGTAATTTTAACACAAAACAAGAAACAGCAATTTAAATGCAATCCTCTAAATAAGTACCCTATATTTGCAATTTTTAAGTTGGGACTTCAGAAACATAATGTAAAAGAAAATAAATGATCAAATGTGGCATTTTAAAACAATAGTGTGAGAAAAATATTCATTTATAGCCAATTTGAAGATGTTTTAATAAAATGGTTGGAATCTCGAGACTATAGTTGTGTTATGTGGTAGAGTTTTATTATTTTTGTGGTCTCTTCCAGCTCATTTGAAATTATTAATTAGTCTAAATATGATATGACTTAAAGATATTTTTCGTGTGTATAGATACCTGATTCGACAACAAAAAAATGGTGACGTAGAATTCATAATTGTATCCATTAATTTACGAAATCTGAAAATAATTTAATCATTCATCATGTGCCGCATTGTTTGCTATGTTTGATGCACAAGTTTGGTAAGATAGCAACAGATTAAATACTAATTAAGAAATTGACGCCTGCGTGGCACGTGCCAGAGCCACCGCTGTTGGGGACCGTTTGGTTCGATCATTTTCAAATATCAAGTCAATCAAGGCAACTACCATAGGTTCCCATGGTTGGTGGCATATTCCTTTGTTTTATTAACAAGTAGTCCTTCTCTTAAGAAAAATAATACAAATTTAATTCAAACATAAGGTACAAAATATTTAATATTTATGAAAGTTTTGACATATATTCATTTTGTAATATAACATTGTAGTATTATATTCTTGTATATAGTCCATTTCATATAGATTTAGGTTTAATTTTATTTTTTGTGTTGTCATCGTTTTATCGATGTTTGATTTATCGTCGGTTTTATTCGTGTGATGACGATTCAGACAGGTAAGATAGATTTGATCAGTTAAAAATATCAAATTATGATTATCGATATATTGAAGAACTGAAGTTGTAGATATTAAAGTCACTATTTTATCAAATTTGAAGGTTTTTATCTGGGTTATTATATTATTAAGCTTGAATATTGTTTAAGTCACATATGATTTTTAATGTTGTATCTTAGATCTGTCTATTTATTACAGTTTAGAATAAATAATATTATTTTTTCTTTAAAAAAAAGACCTTTAATCAAATCACCATAATTAAAAATTAGAAAGAAATTTGGTAACTTTCCCATTATGGGTAAGCATCTAGAGACTTGGTGAATATGAGTTCCCATACATTATTTTATTCCTTCAAATTATTTCTAAGAATTAATGGTCAAAAAGTCGCTCCATTGGTTTCTCATATCATAGATGACGAAAATTATGGGAGATATGTGGAAAGGTGGCTGTGAAACGTGATTAAAATATAAAAAGTTTTATTGGATTAATATGAATTAATCTGATATGAATTTTTCGGGTCGGATCGTACCATCTAGATTGTCCTAGATCCGAGATCCGGATATAAGAAATGGTTATGATATCTCATAACTTAATCATTGATCTCAAGTTTGGGTCTTAAGAATATAGTTATATAATAGAGTTTTATCATTTTTATGGTCAATCCCGACTTATATAAGAATTAGTCTGAGTATGATATTTAAATAAAGTTTAGTTGGATTATGATAGAGGAACCCGATATGGATTTTTCGGGTCGGATTGAACCATCCAGAATGTCCTAGATCCGAGACCCGGATGTACGAAATGGCGAAAGAAATCAACGTGAGTTTTCAGATTTTGACGTAGTTGGCGAGCACTTGTTTTTATTGGAAGCAAAAACCAAAACCAACAGTTTCCGGCTCTTTCTCTCTCTTTCCCTCTATCTTTCTCTCTCCCTCCCTCTCTCAATCTATCTGTCTCCGGTGCTTTATCTCTCTAGAATTTGGATCCGGAGCCATCGCAACAAGGTGTTGAACGGCCTCAATTTTCAACAAAATTTCCAGAGGAGGGATTGAGAGACTTAAGAGTCTGATCGGAATCAATGGCGTCGGAAGAGGGGGTGTCCGGCGCTGGGGCGCGCTACATTCAAATGCAATCGGAACCGATGCCGTCGATGATATCGTCGTTCTTGAGCTTCCGCCAAAGCCCGGAGTCAACTCGGATTTTCGAGGAGTTGCCCAAGGCCACAATCGTGTCCGTCTCTCGACCCGATGCTAGCGACATCAGCCCTATCTTTGTTATCTTACCATTGAATTCCGATACCAACAGGCAAGACCGTTCATTATTATTATTACAATTTTTTTTTTTATTGTTATTTATTTCTCTAGTTTATTTGGCATGTTGCAACACCTCTGTTTGCTTTGCGAGAAAAAAAAGGTCAGATGAACAATAATTTGGACTTCTCTTTTTATTTTATTTCAGTTTGGGGCAACATGATTATTTTATTGGAAGTTTGAGTTTGTTGAATTCGGTAACTGTAGATGACTTCTTGGTTGGAAATTTAGGTTAAGTTCAAAGCACAATGAGTTGATTAAAGTTGATTTGTTGAATAAGCTGAAATCACACTTTTTGAGGTTTTCAGGATTCAAAATCGTGATAAACTGTTCAAGATTAAAATTATAGGATTGTTCCAGCTGCATTGTTATCCATTTGACTTGCAAGGAAACGAGTATCTCTCATACTAAGTAACATCATTACCTTTGTGTCAATCAATGTGATCTTCCCTGTTCTAATGTGGAGCTAGTCAAGCATGATAAATTATAAAACAAGGCTGGGCCATTTATTATTGGTGCGCTACTGTACTTAGCCTTTAATATGCTCAGTAGATGCATGCATATCTTATGGCCATGATATTGAAGCATTTGCGTGGTGAACACTAGGAATTAACATTTAGTAAAAGTCGAGCACGAGGATGTAACATGCTGAAAAAGAGGTTTTGTTGGATTGTTGTTGTGTAATTTTTATTTTATTCTTTCATTTGGTATCATAAGGGTAAAATACAATTGTTTTATATAATTTCACATATGGCAGGTATGAAATAAGTCACTAAGGAGAAAGGTATGTTCTTGTCACTCAATGAGATCAGTAACAATGATAATGATAATTTTCTTTTAATGATAGCAAATCAACAACAAACTTATTGTGGAAATTTATTGAATTTTCAACTTTGGATACAATTTTCATGCTGTTGTATCATATAAAATTTAGGTTTTTATTCTCTATGAGCATGATGTTTCCCTTTTTTTCTTTGTTGGTCCTTAATACATACTGATGCCTTTTTTCTGTGGTGGAAGTGAACACCTTAAAACTTGGTGTCTTAATCTATTGTTCTTATGCTTCAGTTCAAGTGGCGGTTAATAAGGAAAGCGTCACACGTATTCTATTTACACTTTGCATTAAAAAAAAGAGCGATTATTGAGGAAATTCATGAAAAGCAAGAGCAGGTGTGTTTCATTCTTCTTTCCTTGTTTTTTACTGTATATAATAATGTAAGATTGTGAAGATTCTCCCATTTATTGTTTAGTTGGGAAGGTGTGTGGTTTTTGATATGCTTTTAATTTAACATTATATTAAAGGTTAAAGAATGGCTTCAAAACATAGGAATAGGAGAGCACACAGCAGTCGTGCATGATGATGATGAACCTGACGAGGAAACTGTTCCTTTACATCATGATGAAAGTGTTAAAAACAGGTGACTTCTGATCATTTTCTTGTCAGATGGATGCTAAAAAAATAAAGCATATCCATGTACTGCTAGAGTTCTCATGGGTGGCCATTTTTTCTTTTCCAGAGATGTTCCATCTAGTGCTGCTCTGCCAATCATTCGGCCAGCCCTGGGAAGGCAGCATTCTGTTTCAGATAGAGCAAAGGTTGCAATGCAAGGCTATCTTAACCTATTTCTTGGAAACTTGGATATAGTAAACTCCCGAGAGGTATGTTTAAGCTCTTCTCATTTGAACCTAGCAATGCCGCTCTTATTTTGAGTCATTTGGATTCAGATATCTTTAGTTAGTTGTCTGTATTTGTTTTTCTTGTTAGTTATATTTGTGTCATCTGCAAAGAGGTAAACCCTTTCAATTATCATCTATGCTCCTAATATAGAATAAATGAGCTGAGAATAGATTGTCATGCTCTGAGAATAGCTTGTCTAGTTCAATTGGAGTTTTAGGTGGTGTTTTTTTTTTTACTTAATAGTGAATATAACTTTTTGGGGATGAGTGGTGCAGCACTTGTTGCGTTTCCAGCTTTGGAAGATGTTTTTTCTGAATAGAAAAAGCTAAATATTTTAGCTTTTTTCATTCAGAAGTCTTTTAAAGAAATTCATTAATAAGCGATCACCAAATGAAAAAACAAACAACCTAATTTCTGAAAGCAAATTGCATTCAGAAATAAGTCAGAAAAACAAACAGCCCCATAGTCTCTGTTTTGGCTTGTGTTCTTGGATTGAGGATAGGTTGTCTTATTTAATTAGAGTTTTAGTCACTCTAATTCAATTAAAAATACAAAAATTTACATACCATTTAAAAAATATTATTGAAACAAAAAAACAAAAAAACAAAGAACAGAATCGGGACATTGTGTTTATGGTGGCCTAAAAATTGAAATAACCAATATGCTCTCAAAATTTAATATTAAACCAATTTTCTGTTTCTATAGAAAAATATATCTATTTATGCAAAGTCAAACTCAATATATTTACATCTCATTTAAAAAAAAAATAAAATAAAATTTGAAAAGGCATTTTTAACAATTGTTATAAATTTTATAAAATGATATCTTTGTAATATTGTTTTTTTTTTCTTTTTTGTAATCTCTCAGGTTTTTTTCTGTTATTTTATATATAAAACAAATCTGATTTTTTATATGAAAACAAGAAAAATATGTTGAAATGCATAAGCATCATCAGAAGAACATTCATGTATGTTAAAAGAAAATGTCAACTGGTGAAGTCCTTGAGAGGGACAAGTGAGAATGAAATGAGTATATTTTTTTAGCATTATCGGAATAAATGAAATAGGTGGCATCGTATAGAAAATTGGTGTGCTTAGAGAGAGTGGCTGCTTCATCACCACCTTGTTCTTACAGTGGGATATTGATGCTGTGGTTTGCAATTTTGGAGGTTTCAAAATTATCATTTTCCTCGAATATGGTCCAAAGCTGAAGATTATGTGATGGTAAAGCATTTACCCAAAAATTCCAAGGGCGGCTTGATAAAATGTTGCCCATGTCATTGGTTGAGTTGTTGCAATGACAATTGGCAAAAGATAATGCAATCTTATTGTTAAAAAACTAGATTTAATGGTATCTTGAAAGAAAATTCCTGGAGTTGAGCAGAGACATGTTGATGTGTTCCATGTTTGAATTCTGAATATGTTCTGAACATACATGCATTGATGTATGTAATGTTTCATGTAGAATTCTGAACATGCATTCAGAACATACATTCCATGCTTAAATTCTGAGGTTTTGAAGCTACATATCTACATGTGCTTAAATATGATCTGTTTTGATAATAGATTTCTATATGGTTCTAAGTAATGATGAGAAAAGATAATGTTCCATTTTTAAAAAATATATGCTTTTGTTAAGCCTCTTAGGATAAATTTTGACTAATGACAACTTTACTATTTTTTATGCATTTAATAATCAAAATTTTGTTCCAGTTTCAATTCCCAATGGGGACAAAAAAAAAAGAACGTATTTACACAGTAAAAAAATCAAATTTTTGTTCTAGTTTTGCCAGACTAGTATTTTAATATCAAAAAAAAAAAATCATACAAATGATTATGTTTAATATTGAACTAATAAGTTCTCTAAAAGTTTAATCTTATAGTATTTGGATCCACAAAGTATATCATGCCCTCTAACACCCTTCCTCATATGTAGCCTCCATTTTTTGGTTTACGTGTGGGCTTAATAATTGGGTAAAAAACATCCAATGGTGAGGTTCGGCTCTTGACCTCCCACTAAGTAAGGCTTTGATGTTATGTTGGACTACCAATTTTCCTAAAAGCTTAAGCTTATAGGATTCAGGTCCACAATGTATATGATGCTCTCTAAGAGACAACTTCTGAAATGTTGTATGAAAGATGCAAGACCATCTTATATAAGGATAATTGGTTCACATGAGTTGCTTGTTGGAACCCCAATATGACCTTTGCACCTTAATGGCAATCCATTACCTTAAGTCCTTTGTTTCATGGATGAAATAATGGCAATGAGCTTACTGTTCCAGTATAAAAAATTCAACATTGGACTATTTTCATTCTAGTGTTTAGCAATTATAGGATTTAAAATTATTTATTCTATTACAATGTTTGGTTTGTTTATGGTTAGGAATCATATGAATGATAATCTTCCAAACTCAAAAGTATCTTCATCTTTCCTTAACAATCTTTCAAAATCCTTATATAGTAAAAATGCCATTTTATATTAAAAGCACACCATTCACCATGTGTATTTACAGAAAATAATTTTGAGTTTATTTTTTCAAAAACCTTTGAAAAATGTAATAATTAAATCCCCAAAACCCATACAAAGCAATAAGATAAAACACCTAATGAAAGCATACAATCTTTTTCAGAAAATAAGGCAAATAGTTGATGCTAAAAGATGATCATGTGAAAACTGTCTATTAGTAACAAAAATTAGAAATTTTGTGTCAAAAAACAAAAAGAAAATGAAATTTAAAGCATAAGTAGATGATTAAGGATTTCTCAATACATTTTTTTATAGGCAAGGATTGCTCAATACATTGATAATTAAACATCCTTCAAACACTTGTTACTTGCTTTATTTATTACTTCTTTGATGAGTTTGAATCAAGACCGCGTGTATAAATATGTGTGTGAATATGTTAAAAAAATCAAATTTATATTTAAAGAATTGTGCACAAAACTAAAAAATTAAAAGAATTAAGAATAATGCTAATATTAATTTATAATGCAAAAAATAAAAATAAAAATAAAACAAATAAAATAGGATGCAGTTCTATTAATAGAGAAAGGATTAAGAATCCTATCCAACAGCCATCAAATTCACATAAACCCATATGTAGTGAGTTGGGATTGCTTTAATTATAAAAAAGTTAAAGTTTAACTGATTGTTCTTGAATATTTTTGTAAATTGTCATTTACCTTTTATAAAAGTTGAAATTAATTTATGTTCTAAAGATAGTTTGATTGACAATAATGGTATTATTGTAATTTGACTAACAAATAAAAGGATATGCTTGTTGCTTCAATTATTGTATAAGCATTTCCCACCAATCATTTTTGCAAACTCTCATCCCTTGGTAGGTTTCCAATCCTATGCCTTATGTGCATCACAAACCTACTAGAATGCCAAAAGTAAAACTTTGTGCATAACCAAATTCTGGAATTGATGGAACAGAAGGCAACAACCACCCAATTCCATGAACCAAATGTGGCTTGAGGGTTTTGACCTGTTCTCTGGGTTATTGAGTGGGCATACTGTTATTGGATTTCTTGCTCGCTATCTGCATCATATTTTCACATTGGGAGTAGTACCATGATCCTAAACTCTCATTCTGTTCATTTATTATGCTTGCCCTTTTATTTGTAGTCTCCTTCACCGTAGTTCATTTCTAATCTATATGCCATATGATGGCTCATAACTCATAAACCAGTGGTCCCATTCAGTTTTGTTAGTGAATTTTTTTCATTGTTTATTGACATTGGAGTTGTGGTTAAATATGAAAATTTTATTGTGTGATTTATTTTCGGTACCATGTAGCAAGAATGTTACCCTATTTTATTGTCCTCTGATGGTACATCTGTATTTGTTTTTTTCTTCTTATGTTCTCATGCTATCACATTCGTGACTTTTTTATGCAGGTGTGGGCTGTATTGAAACCTGGATTCTTGGCCTTGCTGGAAGATCCTTTCAATCCTCAGCCTTTAGATATCATTGTTTTTGATCTCCTACCTGCCTCAGATGGGAATGGGGAGGGCCGGCTATCATTAGCAAAAGAAATAAAGGAAAGGAACCCTTTACGCCATGCATTAAAGGTAAGAAGCATCCTTTTCTTGTGGAAATCTGTTGCCTTATTGCTTTTGGTTCTGGCAGACAGAGTGGATTAAAAATTCTGATGGAGTCTGTTGTTGTTTTACTCTACCCAGGAACACATAAATGGAATATGCACATGATGCTAGCCTTTTTGGTGGGCCTTTAAGTTCATTTCTCTTCCTATGGTATTGTTAGAAATTTTAATATAACCACCTCGCTGTGTACAGTCTAACTAATTAATCATAGTGTCTCATGCTAAGGTTATATGCTGAATCAATCTAACTGTAAGGATATGCATTTATAGCATGTGAGAAGCTGGGAAACTACTAACATAGTACTGGATCATTGATATATGGTAGTCTACTTAGTAAAAACACATGTTTCAGAAACCTTGAAATAAAGCAATGGCTCTGAGAGGGGAGTTACACTTACAAATTTCTGTAGGTTCAGTAACGATCTGTTTAACATCTAATTATTGTCTGTATTTGTCAGAGACACGATTTTTACCACACCAGTTTTCGCATCCATGCACGCTTGGAGGCACTCTCTCAGCCAGCCTACACCTTTGCATGAGATAGCAACATAAACAGACTCAAGGGTTATGGGGTGCCAACCCCAACTTGTATTTTATTGGATTACTGAATAAGATATAACATTCATGCTAGACATGAATGGATTAAAGCTAATTTTTTGATCAATTTGTGGAATTGGACAAATTTGTATAGTGTTGTTAACACGACTTCTTTTTTGGGTTTTTTGGCCTGGCTTGGAGTGTGGGGCAGAAAGCGCTGTGAGTAGTTTTGTTTCTTTGGTTCTTTAGTTTCCCTCTTGTTTACTTTTCTGTGTACTTTTGGAACCTCTTGGTTTTGATCTATATATTGTTTTTATCGATTAAAAAAAAAAATATATATATATATATATATATATATATATATATAACATTCATGCCAGACTCTCAATAACTTCAGTTGATCAGGCTTCTCACACGATCTCTGTCTTCATATCACTGCTAGAAGGCTCATGTCCTCTATATTTATAGAGCACCACCACCCACTTTGTATTTGGTTAGGATTACATCTCCTAGTCCTTTTAGGACTCTCATTAATAGTCAGTGGTACCAATCACTCTTGCTAGGACTAGGAGTCCTAGTCCCACTCAGACTAAGACTACAATAAAACAGGCACCAAGACTCCTACTAGTACTTGACTTGCAATCCCGTTTTTGGGTCTAGCTCTTCTATCTGCAATTGTCTACATCTACATCTTGGCCTTGTGTGCGTGTCAAGACCCTCATAGGCATGCACATCTGGAATGTGTCCATGTTGAGGCAACATGCTTCTGCATTGGCCTTGCTGTTGTTGCGGTTCCTTGTCTTGCCCAAGCCCTCTCTGGTGCGACAACCTGTCATGGCATTACACCCAATACTCCCCACACGCAAGGCATTGCACCCTTGTAAAATGCATCTGAGTCAGCATCTCTACTATGTAATCAATATGCACCTGTTTGAGTCTCCCTTAGTGCTGCAGATGCTATGCTGTTGCACCCATGGCTCATCAAGCTGTCTCCCTGCACAAGACATTTGTAATCTTGTGCCACCTAGTTGCCATCCTAGGTCACTCATGAGGGGAAGGTGCTGCCTCATGAAGCCTTAGTGCTGCATGGTCTGTTACTAGAGACTAACAGTCTATATGTTAGATACATGCGTTTCAGAAGCCCTGGATTGAAGCAACAGCTTTAAGAGGGTTGTTGCACTTATGAATTTCTATAGGTTTACTAAAGATTTATTTACTGTCTGGATTGAACCTAAAAAACCTAACCTTACGAACTTTGACATATAAGTAGAAATAAGTAAGATTTTCACACGATAAATAGTCTTAGATTTATTTCGGATATTTCAAGTAATATGAATTTAGCGATTGTTAAGATTTTCACGCATCTGTACAGATAAAATTAAATAATTTGGATTTATATGTATGGGTGAATGCCGTTCCAGTGATTGTGAATAAATTCACTCTGCAGCGCGATTTCAAGATTGGTATGCGACGGGCATCAGTTGAGTAAGTGATTACTAAAGTTGACTGGGTTGATGAGGACGATGCTCCTGGGTGCGTGCCTCTTGTTTGCACCTCCAAGGGGTTTGATTGATGATGGTAGTCTAGCTCAATGGTTTGTTGATGGTCGAGCGGCATTTGAAGCTATTGCCTCTGCAATTGAGGAAGCAAAATCAGAGGTTGATTCCTGCTCTAACACAGATAATTCAATTGTGGTCTGTCTTGGTTGATTATTGTTGTTGTGTGTTTAAAGCAATTCTTAGATGATAAAGGCTTGGTGCAGATATTTATTTGTGGCTGGTGGGTGTGCCCAGAGCTGTATCTGAGGCGTCCATTTCAGTCTCATGCTTCTTCTCGGCTTGATGCTTTACTGGAAGCAAAAGCTAAGCAAGGTGTTCAGGTACCCTTATTCCTTAAATGGTCGTTCATATTTATGTTCCATTAAATTATTTAAATATATCAAACCCACAGTTGGGTAATTACCGTTGGTGTTTCAGGATGTTCATTTATGCACCAACTAACAAGGTTTCCCACTATGATGATAGGCTGTGAATTGCTTGTTATTGATTTTCATTAACCTCTTAATGGATATTTGATTTGGATATTTTTACTTACGACATTCCATCCTAGAGATGGATGCCACTGACCTTGATTGAAGGAGGGATGGCAGATAGTGTTGATCAAAATCTTTACTCTATCACAATATGAGAACTCATGTAGCTTTACTGGACTCCATTTCCATGGACTCCTCTGAGAATGATTATTCCTGTATTTTTTTTTTCTTTCTGTTTATTGTGGGACCTACTTGGATCCGCTAGAAGGGTTGCTGGTGTTAATTTATCTTATGATTGCAGATTTATATTCTTCTCTACAAAGAGTTTGCTCTTGCTTTGAAAATCAACAGTGTCTACAGTAAAAGAAAGTTTCTTAGCATTCATGAGAATGTGAAAGTACTGCGATATCCTGATCACTTCTCAACTGGCGTTTATCTGTGGTATATAATTTACTTTGAGATCATATAGATGTATGCATTCAACTATAGTATTTCCTGTTGTAACAAATTTTTTGAAGTTGCTGATATCATTTCTGTTTATATTTAGGTCCCACCATGAAAAACTTGTCATTGTTGATTACCAGATTTGCTTTATTGGAGGTCTGGATCTGTGCTTTGGCCGTTATGACACATCAGAACACAAAGTAGGTGATCAGCCTCCTCTGATATGGCCAGGAAAGGACTATTATAACCCAAGGTAATTTCTTTTCTCAATCCCACAATCTTGATTCCAAAAGTTTATTGGAATGGATGATAGTAGAAGACAAAATCTTAAACATATATCCTATATTTTTCTTGTTCTCTTGAAGTTTAATTTAGTTCTCTTTTCTTTGATCTGTATTTGTTTGATAATTGATTGGTATGCTATTTTTTGGGTTTTCATCAAGAAGTTCACGATTGAGATAAAAGTATTTTTAAGGGACCAGTTGCTGCGGGTCATACACTGGATTGAATCAAAAGCATTTTTTTAAATGCATGCTTTGTCTATACACTATTCCCTTAATCAGATGTCTTGAATCAGTTTTTTCTTTGTTTAGAGACTGTCTTTCCATTGTAAACATCTAGTTGGCAAGCTTTATAGTTAGTGTGAGAATGTTGACAACAGTTCCTTCTTTTCTAAGTAATTGCAACTTTGTTCACTCTGTCTCATTGGATAATCTGTAATGAGTTTTCAATTTCAGGGAATCTGAACCAAATTCTTGGGAAGACACAATGAAGGATGAATTGGATCGTGGAAAATATCCTCGTATGCCATGGCATGACGTCCATTGTGCCCTATGGGGACCGCCTTGTCGTGATGTGGCCAGGCACTTTGTTCAGCGTTGGAATTATGCAAAGGTTGATATCCTCATTATATACATCCTAGTTCTTCTGTCAAAAGTAAAGTAAACCTTTTATCTCAATACAAGCATATATTTTGCAGAGAAATAAAGCTCCAAACGAGCAAGCAATTCCACTGCTTATGCCTCAGCACCACATGGTCATTCCACATTACATGGGAATGAGCAGAGAGATGGATGTCGAAAAGAAGAATGTTGAAAACAAATACAAAGACTCTAAACAAATAGATTCCTTTTCCTCTCGGTCATCTTTCCAGGATATCCCACTGCTTTTACCTCAAGAGCCTGATGGATTGGATTCTCCTAATGAAGAATCAAAATTGAATTCCTCTGTTGATCTCCTTGATCAGCCAACTAGGGCCAACAAAAGTATTTCTTTCTCTTTCCGCAAGTCCAAAACTGAACCAGTCCTAGATATGCCGATGAAAGGTTTTGTAGATGACCTTGATACCTTGGATTTGAAAGGAAAAATGTCTTCCGATGTAATGGCACAACCTGGAATGAGAATGTCGCATAGAGAGTGGTGGGAAACACAAGAGCGAGGCAATCAAGTTCTTTCTGCTGATGAAACTGGACAAGTTGGTCCTTGCATTCCATGTCGTTGTCAGGTAGGCTATAACCTTGAAGGAGTTTAAAATTCTTAAAATTATATTTCTCTCTTCTTGAGTCCTTAAAATCTTAAATTATGGCAACTATTAGCAACCTCTTTATTTCTATAATATCAACGGCCTGCTTTATGCTATGATGTGTGAATCCTAGGGGTATGGATGTAGAATCAATTATCTGCTCTTAACAAGTAGGTTTTCATTTTAACCAAGTTGAATATACCATTTATTTAATATTATTTCAGGAGTAGATGAATAGTTCATTGCACAAAATAATAGTTGCCTGGGGAGAGGTATAAGTGGAGATCAGCAAATTTTTAGAAGGCTCAATGGAGTTCTTTGTCTTTACTAGAAATGTTAATTTTAGATTTTCATTTTGTTGCCAGACTTCAGAATTAGATTGCTTTTGCATGATGAATGAAGATTGCAAATCTTTTCATTTCTTGGTTTGTTGTACTTCCAGACTATGGATGTCAACATTTATTGACATGTTTTTTTCATTTTTCATTTTTCTTTTGATAGGCATATTAGGGATTTGAATTGGTAGGTGCCTAGCAAAAAAGAGAGTATGCAATGAGATTACTATTGAATGTCATACTTTAATGTTATGTTTGGTTCCCAAAAAATTTGAGGGAAAATGCAAGGGAAAGAAAATCGAAAGGAAAAATAGAAGAAAAGAAAAAATGAAGGAAAATAATAATAGAGTTAAATTTGACATATTATTTTTATTTATTTCTTCTAACTCATTTTATTTATTTTAATTCATTAATATAAAGATGAAATAGTTTAAAAATATGTAAATTTCTTAATGATTTTATTTATATTTCTTTTTTGAGAATTTTTATGAGAAAACCAAACGTAAGAAAATGGTTTTATCGACATTTTTTCCTTCGTAGTTTCTAAGAACCAAACACAACCTAAGTCTTGCTGTGATGATGGTTTGTTGCTTTGTCAGTCCCTGCCACTCTAGTCACAGTTCTACATTGGATTCCTCCTTGCGAAGAACTCACCATTTCAACCTTGTCAGCACGCTGCTGTTCTTTCCTTTCAGTATAGAATATTATTACTCTTGGTTTTTGGTTATATTCTCACAATTCTATGACATTAAAAATATTTTACTCTGTTTTTCTTATATCTTTTTAATTATAGTTGGCTGCTAGAATCTGTATTATCATTTGATGTCTATTGATTTGCACTTGGCAATGGGTTTGGAATGAAATTAGATAATCTAGTTATTGTTGGTATACTTTTATATTTAGAAAGAGGAACAACAATTTAAGGTTTGAAAAGCTGCTAGTGCATTGCTTGTGTGATTCATTTGGGAACGAAGTAGCACTAGGCGAGTACTAACACAATGGCTCCTTATTTGTGTATAGTGTTCAGTTAAACTTTAACCATCCCATTTGAAAACCAATTGGTCTTCAATGAGGGTAGACTAATGATACCAAGATCCAACTCTGACCATATCATCTCAAAACCTGTTACCGTCCAGTAGGGGTAAGGGAAACCTTTTACATCATTTAACATAACATCAAGTGAGCCTGTTCTAAGAGCCATCATTAGGTGACCCATCCTCTGGCTTAAGAATACTATTGTTACACCCCAACAATTGGCCTTATATATGTTCTCTCTCTATCATATTTACGGAATAAGATTGTTTTTTATTATAATATTATTTGTTTAACCCTCAGAAATGACATCTCTTTTTCAGGTTATTAGGAGCGTCAGTCAGTGGTCTGCTGGAACAAGCCAAGTTGAGGACAGCACTCATAATGCTTATTGCTCCCTTATAGAAAAAGCAGAACACTTTATATATATCGAGGTATAGGATGAGATAAGCTTTTTTTTCTTTTAATTTGCATCTTTGATGGATGATTCATCAACAACCATATGCAACAGTTTTCTTTTCTTTTTTTCTTTTTTCCTGTGCTTGCAAACTTGCATGGAAGCAAGTAATAATCAGGAAAACATATTTTTAAATTACACTTGAGTTTACCAGCATGTTGGGGTCTTAGATGTCTTTCTAAGACATTTATGTGGACAAGTTCTCCTTCATCATTTTGTGTACTTTTATTTAATTGACTCATTTTGAACCTTATATTTCTTACTGAATATTGGGAGGTTCTCCATTCCAAGGAGGCCTGCAAAACAATTAGCTGCTAATGTTTCTGATTTTTTGTTCCATTCATGGGGCAACTGTTCCCAGAATCAATTTTTCATATCAGGTCTTTCAGGTGATGAGATAATACGTAATCGAGTATTAGAAGCATTATACAGGCGTATTATGCGAGCATACAATGATAAGAAGTGTTTCAGAGTTATTATTGTCATACCACTCCTACCTGGCTTCCAGGTACCATTGTTGATTAAGTTCCTTGACATTTGAAATAAAAGATACACGTTTTTTATTTTTGTTTTGTATTTCAACAGGGTGGTTTGGATGATGGAGGGGCAGCATCTGTAAGAGCCATAATGCATTGGCAGTATCGAACTATATGCCGAGGAAATAATTCAATATTACAGAATCTTTATGAAGTTATTGGTCCTAAAACACGTGATTACATTTCTTTCTATGGTCTCAGGTCTTATGGTAGACTTTTCGATGGAGGTCCTGTGGCTTCTAGTCAGGTATTGTGTTTTGCTGATGCACCTAATCACATATGTACTTTTATTTTCAATGATCCCCGGTTAATTGCAAAATCTATTTGTACGCATCTTTTTCATGTTTCTTTATAAAATGTACATGGTAAAAAATTTGAGCTTGGAACTCAGTGATATGTCATTTTCCACATTGTATTCTTGTTGTTTCTGTAGGTGTATGTGCATAGCAAAATCATGATAGTTGATGACTGCACAACCTTAATTGGATCAGCTAACATTAATGATAGGAGTTTGCTTGGATCAAGAGATTCCGAGGTATCACTTCTAAAGCATCCTTTGTATTATACTTATTCATTCTTCTACATACCCATGCTTCAGAGCTAAACTCCGTCATAGACAAAACTATGTTTTCAGCTTCATGTATAGAAACAAACAGAAAACTTGAGATTTTAATTATAGTAACTGAAGAAGACAGGAAATTGCATTTTTTTTCCTGAGCTTTATTCATTGTTAGGAATAAAGCTAGAAGAGTTGCATAATCCAGTCACCATCCAATGAAAAGGAATCGGTCTATCACACTATCTACTTCTTGGAGGCATCACTACTTTCGTTTCTCACTGCATTCCAATCCATCTCCTAACATGCTGGAATAAAAATTTTCTTTTTGGTATATATATATATATTTATTTTCAGTTCTAGAGCATGAAATCAATTTATTGTTCACAACTCTATGTATTATGATTTGTTTCTTCATGTTAGGTTTAAAAGAATTATACTGCATATTTGGTTGCATTTCAAGCACATTCTGGAAAAAGGTTTCAGAAAAAAATAAAAAGGAAAAGAGCATAGGTATTTTTTTTCAATTTTTGATCCCAAAACATGTTCTCTGAGTTTTTCAGGAGACAGGATAATGAAAATTTGTTTTGTTATGACCATTAAATAAATCAAAAAGCACATTGAAGAATTCCCTGTATTCAGTGCATATTCCTATGGGAATTTGATTTGATTAAAGGTGAATTGTTTCCAAATTTGTAGTTAAAATTCACATGTTTTGCGCTTTAGGCTTGGCCCCATTGCAAAGGGTTGTATTGGAGATGTAAAAGGTTCCAAGCTTTGAGTCTCAATGAGGACCAGAAAACTACTATCTTTAAAATCTGACAACATAATGTGATCATGAAAGTCTATGTGCACCATTAAATTAACTGCAGAAATTTGAATGAAAATGACTGTTTTGGAGGGGACTGATTTTAAGCTCAGCAGTCATAGTTCTTTTTTCTTATTTTAAATATAGAAGTTGGATGACATTTTATCACCCTTTTTAATTATCATCTCGTTTGTCCTCAGTTTATGGGATGAAAAGGTGTCACCTTTGAATGGCTTACTAAAATAGGCCTTAATAAGTTCTAAACGGGCTATCCCTTTCAATTTTCTTCAATTTCTCACCATTACAAGATTGTTCTCCCAACTATCAAGCTTGTTTCATAGCTTCTTCCTATTTAATCCTTAGACTCAGTTATAAATGTCAACAACCACTTGAAGCTCTGTTAGGTTCCATGTTTTCAACATATCTATTCCAACCTTGTATGACTATTTTACTAGTTTGAAAGCACCTTCCAAAAAGGTGAATCAAAATATAGATGTTAGAAGTTCTCCAATTCTTTTGTTATCAGAGAGAACCAAATATGCCTGTATGATATTCAGAAGAGGAGGTTATAGTTTAGGCATATGTATAATTGAATTGCGCCTATCAAAAAATAATTGAATTGCTATAGGTTTCTCGAATTCTTGAGATTTCTTTGTACTTTGAGTTTTGACCGAACAATTTAGGTCGCTTTCAGCAAAATTAATGTTTGATGTATTTTGAATGCTTTTTAAAAAGGTTGGTCTTTCTTTGTGGTCTAAGAGGGGGTACCAGCATTCTGAAACCTTGACTGTTCAGACAAATGAACATCTATTACGCCATCAACTTTTTGTACCATATTTCAGCTTATCGCTGAGTTATGCATATAGAAATTCTGTTTATTTATTTATTATTAATTCAGTTATTAGAATATAATATTTGAAGTGAATAATATGGATTGTTGTAACTCAGGATTGTGAACTTGAGCAGATTGGGTTACAGAATGTTGGTCAATAGAATGTTCATTTGCTAAACTGTAAAATTGAATTTGATACCTTCAGAACTGTTGTTCTAGTGATGGTAGGTTTTCTTCTGCTTACACAAGTTTCTGAATTTTCATCTTCCCATCTTTTGTCTTTTTGTTGCCGGGTATAATTCCAAAATTTAGGAGTTACTATCACTAAACTGTTGTTCTTCTGTGATTATGTACCAATTGAAGAGGTAAAGACAATCGATTCATATATGGGAGGAAGACCATAAGGCTGGCAAATTTATACCATAGTTCCGCCTCTCACTGTGTCAGAACACCTTGGTCTTCGCTGAGGGGAGGAGAAGTTAGTATGAATATGATAATTGCTGCTTAGCCTTTTCTTCCTTCAAATATCATATAGCCTATCATTTGGCTGACTGTGTGTCTTATTTTACCTTCCAGATTGACCAAATAAATATATCCAGTTACTGATTCAAACTTATAGATGTGTGGATACAACTGCAGCTGTTAGAATAAAAAACAAATAAGTGTTATTGTTAAAAAAACGACTCAAAGTTACCGCAAACAATGAAGAGTAGCTACTGTGTCTCCTAGCGAACCAGTGCTTTCTGCTCGAGCCTTGGGAATGCAACCGTGTTATGTAGTAGAAATTTACCGCCCTTGTGGTCCCTCTCGGCTCATATGAGGATTAGTCTAGGTGTGGTATTACTTAACTGTGTAACGCGAGACCTCAAGACATCCGATCTAACCAAAAAAAAAAAGACCCAAAGTTGACTTAAGATTTTCATTATTTTTCTCAATATCAAAACCAATAGAAATGAATATGAGAATGCCAAGAATTCTTTCCAATCATATTAATACAAATTTTTTCAAACAATTTTCCAAACTTATAACCCATATTTTATAGTCTTTTTAACTTACTATAGAGGCTAGTCTTTTTCTTTCCCCCTTCTTCCTTCTCCCAGAGTGCTCCCTGGATGGAGTAAGTCGATGCAGATAACAGGGAATGCATTATTTTTTATTCCGAAGATTTGCAATTTTATTTTTATGAAAGATGAAAGATAGGGCCTGTTTGGTTTTTATTTTTGAAAACTATTCTTGAAAATAGTTTTTGAAAATACAAAAAAACACCAAAAATGTGTTCTTTGAAAACTCTTCTTTGTTTTTTAACTTTAGTGTTTTTTTTTTATTTTCTTAAAAAAAAAACAAAATAAAAACCAAACATGTTTTCACTGTTTTTCTTGTTCTCATTGTTTTTGAGAACAGAAAACAATTTTCATAAACAGTAAACAAACAAGCCCATAATTTTCTGAACATAAAACTGAGAGTATTTTCCAAAATTAATACAATTTTTTAAAAAATTACCAAAATAGTTTAAAAACCAAAATAATGCCCAAATTAATTGCTGAACATACATTATCTGCTAAGGTGCTTTAGAAATTTTTAAGCAATCCTCAAGATTAATACTGTTTGACTTTGGCTTTTGATATTTTTTTAAAAATGTCAAAGCCGTAGTTAGTGATTATAGCTTTAACTTAAAAAATTTCAATAAATAGTCACTGACTACGTTTTGATGATGTATTTCAACGATTATTTTTTGATATTGAGTTTATTAAATTATTTTGGTAATTTTTTTAAACATTTGTATTTGTTTGGGACAAAACTCGATTTTCTGTGCATACTAAATCTTTATGTTGATCCACTTTATTGAGTTTCGAGTTCTCTTTGTCTGTTGCCTTTGTATCTATCTCTAACTCCCTCCCATTTTATGGACGTTTCAACTCGACAGATTGAATTCCGCAATCTACCAGGACGTCTTTTTCTTTGCATCCTGAGCGATTCATACATTCTAGGTATGAGCAGCTGTATTGTTTCATGCTAATCTTTCTCCTAATCCACCTCTTTTTTCTTCTCATTTTCATCACATACAGAGCTGCAATGAGACAACATATGGCCATCTGGAAGGAGAAGCTCGGCCACACTTCCATTGATTTAGGACTAGCCCCCACGAAATTAGAATCCTACGACAATGGAGACATGAAGACGATCGAACCCATGGAAAGATTAGAAGCTGTGAAAGGTCATCTCGTTTCTTTCCCTTTGGATTTCATGTGCACAGAAGATTTAAGACCCAGGTTCAAACAGAGCGAGTACTATGCCTCTCCTCAAGTCTTTCACTGATTTCTTTACTACTACACACTAACTGAAAGAATCATACGATGGGGTTGGTTACTGAGCTTGTCCCTAAATCTTTCTTCAGAAAAAAAAAAAAATCTCTAAATTAACAACACTGTTTCAAAATAATGCCCAAACTATTTGCTTTATCAAAACAAGAGTTTAAGTATCACGGTCGAATTTTTAGAGTTAAAACCGTAGTTGATGACTACGCTTTAATTTTTTAGGAACTAGTTATGTACTTATTCAATTTATTTGAACATGAACAAGCACGTGAAAACTGCTTGTCTCATTTCAAAATATTTAATAAAGAATGAAAACTAAATTAATAAAGAGTACATCATGCATGAGTGTACCTAAAAAACCGGGTTCTATAGTACCCAATGTTTACAAAGGTAATACTCAGGTAAGGTGCATTCAATATTTATTTAGTTTTTATTCTTTATCAAATATTTTTTAAATGAGGAGACTTACGCTTGGGTTTTGGTCTCTTGTTCACAAATTTTCAAATAAACTGAAATAAAGCCCCATAACTTAGTTTGTTTTTTTAAAGTTAAAACCATAGTTGGTGATCATGGTTTTTAAACACTAATTTGGGTTTCTTTTTTTCAAATCTATACTAGACTGATAATTTTTTTTTATTTTAAAAACACTATTCCCACAAAACTCGTTACTTCGCCCTTCATGATTTAGCTGTACTCAGTCCCGGATAGCAGCCACTGGGGTAAGATATCATTTTATGGTCATGTGAAGTAGAGATTGTTACATGACAAAGGAAGGTTTCCCAATGTTGTACTATTTGTTAGTATGAGTACAGAAATGATATAGGGGAGGCTATTTAGCCTGATAATAATTCCCCAACAGAAAGTAGTAGTTGCTTGGCACCTTTTCCTGCATCCGGAAGCAAGTTTGCGTCTCCAAAAACATTTATTGGTATACCTTTGGAGGCCTTACAGGTACACTGTAAATTCAGGATGATATGTTTTTTTGTTTTTTTACATAAAATGCTTGTTTTGGTATAGCATCACTCACAACCTGGCCTTACTCTTGTTTCTAGCCTACTTTCTTGTTTGGGATAGTATCACATGGGGCTTTCAGTTTGGGCCAGATGGTAAATTTTTATTAATTGAAACGGGGTTACAGGCAAAGGGGGGAGATCGTGTCCAATGGAGATGGTGTACAAGTCAATGGGACCATACAAAGTGATGTCAATCAATGAGACAAAAGTTTTGCCAAGAACAGTGAAAATGACATTATAACTGGAACTTTCTGAAAATAAATAAATAAATAAATAAATATAAAAAAATAAAAAATCTTTAAAAAATATGTTGTTTGAAAAATAATCTTAAATATAATGTGTTTTCGTATTAGTAAGCATAATTTAGAAAATGTTCGAAGACATTTTAAAAATTTGAAAAACTGAAAGTGTCTTTTAAAAGATATTTTCAATTTAAATTCAAAAATTTTAAAATTATAGAAAGTATATCTTCAAAAGATATTTTCAATATTAATTCAAAACATCAAAATTATGAAAATGTTTTTTCAAAAGACACTTTTTATGTAAAATTTTCTAATTTTTTTAAAGTATATTTTGAAAATATACTTTTAGAAAGTGTGTCTTGGAAAGACATTTTTAGGAAATGTTTTTTTAGAAGACATTTTTCATGTGCCAAAAACTATATTGCATTTAAGAATATTTTTAAACCTATATTATTTAAGAAATTTTTTTTTTTTTTTACACTAAATGTCTAAAAGCCCCATTATAACTTTACAGTTACGGTTCCTATCTTCCACAGAGACTCATGATACTCACTTAAAAATCATCTTTTAGTGTATAAAAACAAGGGTCTTTCTTATTTTGGGCGTGGTTTTTATTTTTGAAAATTATTTATTTTTTAAAAAAACAAGGAGAACAAGAGAATAATTGATGTAATTAATTACACACAAATTATTTATTTGTGTGTAATTGGTGTAACACTTTTTTTTTATCTCTCTTTCTCTACTTCTACTGCTACCCCCCTAACATGTAAATTTCTTTTCTTTTTTTTCTTTTTCATAAATTTGCACACCAATGTAATAAAATGTGAAGTTCATTTTGAAATAATAATAATAATTTCACGCAAATAAATTTATGAAAAAAATTTCTAATTTGATTTCGATGGTATGAGAAAAATAAAGATTGGAAATATGGATCCAACAATCACCAAAACACATTAAATGAAGTTGGGTCCATTAATGGTGTTTGTATTTTTATGTAACATAATTATCTTTGATTCCTCTATAATTTAAAGAATTTTTTTTTTCTGAAAATATATGTTATGCTGTTTATTTTTAAAATTAATTTTTTAATTAGATAAATTGCAAAATATACGTCACCCAATCTCTCTGAAGTCGTCCACGTGTATCCATTCTGTGTAGTTGTTGCTCATAAGAGCAAGATTGAGGTATCTCCTGGTGTAGCCTAAACTGGCCCAAGATTTGCTCTGAACGATGCCACTCAACAATCTCAAAACATATAAGCGGTGACATCGTTCGTCAGATATCTTGGTCAGATAAGTAGATATCTGGTAGCTAATCAACCAACTCTCCGACGTATGGCTACCATAAGACCTACACATTTACATTTGACGTCAATAACGTTGATGTGAATATGGATGAAATTACTATAATTTGATCTACTTTTACATATACCATTACCTAATCAAAAGTTTGTGCATCTAGTTGATCTCGATATAGGAGGAGTATAAATCTGATGTAAGAAAACCCCATGTCAAAGGTACTTCCACCTACACCCCAATGGAAAAGCTTCCTGGTTCTCGCCTGCTCAACCGTAATACATCAGGATTGCACTTCGCCACACTTTCATCGACGACATCGACGGTCGTCATAACATGAGCTTAATTAGCAAGGATGAAAATATCGGCCACGATATATCGTAATCGATTCCATTTGATATATCGGAGTGAGATTCGAGATATATCGGTGGATATTTTTTACATGAATATCATATATTTAAATTAATAAAAATACTTTTAAATTGATGGAAACATTTTATAAAAGTGTAAAATGACATTAATAATAAATAATGCATATCGATATTACATTGTCATGGTCTTTCACCACCAAAATGAAGATCATGGCTCCATTGCAACATTTGATGAAGGATCCCATCTTTGGTAAAGACAATAGTCATACCAGGACATGGTGTTCCGATAATATCAAGGTTATAAGATCACTTGCTAGCGTATAAATGTCTTCACTGCACTCCACAAACTTCCTTGATGGGAAATCGGGGTTCACCACATGTTCGTTTTGAAATCCTTGTTGCATTTGATATGGAATGTTGGAATGACATTTGTTCAAAGATGAGGATAATTTGACATTCCATATTCTTCATCAATGAAGCCGAAGGATTTGAAGAAGCGCCGAATTACAAGTCATTGTGAGGAGGAAAATGTTACCGCCATTGGATATGAATCATCGTATCGAGTGCCAATGCTCATAGATCTGCAAAATCCAGTCACAATGAATCTTTATCAGGATGTGTCATCCTTCGTTGTCGACTCTATATTGTCACCATCACACTAAGACGTTAGTTTGAGATTTCGTTCCGCTTCGCTCATTTAACACGTCGCTCAATCACTCAAAATCTCTTCTTTCTCATGCGGGTCTTCATCTTCGTAGCATGTGAAATCATTTCTACCAAGAATGGACTAATGGATATTGACTTTGGTTTGTCGATCCGCACATTCCACCATCATTCGTGATCACTTACCATCATTGGTCCCCTCTCCTCTTGAGCCATCATCGTCAGAGTTGGAAGGCACTGCCAAACTAGGGTCACTACTATGTTCGAAGACTTGAATCAAATGAGGGTCGAGAATCAACAAATGGTCAACCCAGTCTCTGCGTCTTGACCGAAACTTTCACTATTAACTTCTCGATAAAAAACACGGTTAACATCACCTGACCACTTTCTCAATACGCAGTTAATTCGCATCAGATTTCCATCTTCATCATCCAAATGGAGAGGTCCTCACCCATCGGACACCGATTATCCTCTTCTTCACCAAACTCAACAATGTCGAAAATCAAGGTAATTCTTTTTCGCAACTTCATCTGACTCGCTTGTATATAACTATCTTTAGTTTCCATGTTATAGTAACAAAACTAATTGTCGAGCTTTAGGTAAGCAATGCATTTGCTTTGTATGTATTAGAGCAAATGTGTCTAATTTCTCTCACATGTCAAGAAGATGCATTGGGCAAGAACTTTAATGGCCAAATTCCAATGTGGGAGTGTGGTTTCCACATGAACCACCATTCACCTTGCAATAAAATAAGTAATATCTAAAATCTAATAATAACATGAAAATAGGCTTTATTTTTACTGTTTCAATGAGAAATAACACTAACCAGAACCATAATCTCTTCAGTCGTCACTGCTTCATCACTTAATCCTCTTCGCATCTCAAACATTACAAGTCGGAATTGAAAATATACATGTCTAATCGAGGCGTATTTAACCAATTAACTGAATCAGTTAATTGATTTGTAACCAAGTGATGTACCTCATTTCCAAATTACCAATGCCCTAGAAGTAAGAGGGTCTGCAATACTGCGGTCAAATTGAGTAACTCGTGGTCACTACTAACCCTGTGCCTATATTGAACCTTGATTCAAATATGTCGCAAAAGCATTTAGAATTAGTATGTCATAAAGGAAAATAATATACATTAAGTGTGATTAAGATATCGCTTAGTTAATTGGCCAGATGAAGAGGATGTTTGAGCCGCTCTATCCCTAACGACCGCGATGATTGTTTTGACCCAATCTTTGGCATTGAGTTGATGTAAATTTTGCTTCATTACCCGAATCAACTCATACACAAATGGCAGTGTTAGGACGACTTTAGAATCAACAATGCGAAGAACTGTATATAGTGGCTCATAGATTGATACTAGCTTAGAGACCTTCTCCAATATGTATGATCAAAACATGAGTAATTTCAACATCATGTCCAATGGTCGATCGACTAAGTCGTGAGGAAGCCCATTCAACACCGATAAAGATCTTCTTCAACCAGCCAGAAGACTTTCAGGCGATGTAATTTGTTACAAATCTCATGTCCCTGACGCACAATATCTCCACCACGTACCTTCTCACTTCGCAAAGCAACCAACCATGATCAGAGGGATTTAAGTCAGGATTTTCATGTGCATTGCAATTAATTCAAACGTAGCTCTTTTTTAGCAATGTCTTCAAACATCGTTAATGCAAGAAGTTTGCGCATGGAGTCCAATATAAATCAGATCATTAGCAACTTTCCGCCTTCACAAATGTCGATCCATCATTCAATAATTTGCACAACATTTGTTTCACCTACTTCCTTGATCACGCCCTTCAACAAACCGTAAATGTATTTGTTGTCCTTTTTATCTGCCTGATGCATCAACCGACTTGAGTGTGGAATATTGTGCTCTTTCAATATACCATGAAATTAATAATGCTCAATTTCAGTCTTACCCATCCATCGTATAATCGCATACCCATAAGTCTTCCATTTTTCCCTTTGGATGTTCACATAATCTTCCATGTCTCTTATACTCCATATCCATATTTGTTTTTGATTTCATATGGAGATGGTGGCTCTATTCCCATGCCTACAAGTAGAGCTCAATGAAATTAATTATCTAGTTTTCAATTATAATATAAGATAATAATTTATTAGAAACCGAAAAGTGATTGTCAGTTATTTACCAAATTTGTTGTGCACCAAAAATCATGTTCTTGAAGTGGTGAGAGTCTCGCTTAGAGGCGCAACACTCTCATATACAAGAATTTGTCAGATACACGATCGCTTTGATTGAACCACCTTTGAAAGATTTTTAATGTTCTTTCATTTTGCCGCTCAAGACTTGTATAATGATGGAGTGCTGCAGATGATCCGATTGTTCTACAAATTTTGAGATCTTTGCATGCACCTTGTTGGATTAGTTTGTCATGGCATAAGGCTCACCTTGTTGCAATATCTCAATTAGTTATCTGGCAAATTCGCTATTTAAAAAAATTTATTTAATCTAAACATTTACCCATTTTTCTTTTGGCTCTCATAAACTCTTCTTCTTGTTGCTTGCTCCATTCAGTGAGCTTTTGATGCAACATATGCCGTCGAAAAATCAAATTTCTTTCATCAAACGTGTCACCCTGATACATATATACATCTTCCTCTTTCTTCTTCATCATCAATGAGATGTCTATCGCCCCCTATCATGCTTCTCTCACAGAGTTCAAATAGCGAATATCTTCTATATCGTACCGGCTTCGCTTTTCTTTATTTTTCGTCTGGTGTTGTTTCCATTGCTTCACTTCCTAAGAGGCACATTTGGGTACCCTTTATTAGAGTCAGATCCCAATGCACAAGGATATTTAAAGCGAGTGATCCCACCACCCGTATCACCAAAACCACAAGAATTGCATATCAGCACTCATTTCTATTCCCCTCCATATGTGTGCAATATTTCCAGGTCGATCTCGGCCTCCAATACTTCCACTAGCCATCCTATTATTATACAATTGAAAATGAATTACTTTCATATAAAACAACAAATTTATTATATATATATATATACACAATATTAACTAATATAAATATATATAACTTACTTTAAAATAACTAACATGAAAGATTAAATGCACTATTAATATACATAATATTAACTAATATATAATTTATTAATATGCATACATATAGAAATTAAAGTGTAGTTCTTTAAAGAATTCACCACTATTTAATTTATTATAGTATATAAAAACCATATTATTACATGATATTTACCTTAAAGCGTTAGTGTAACTAATATATATATATTTGTATTTATGCAATTTATAATCTAATGTTTCAATTAAAATATATATATATATATATATATATATATATATATATATATATATATATATATATATATATATTATAGTATATTTATTATAGTATATAAACTATATTATTATAAGGATATTTACCTTGAAAGCTTAAACTAATATATATATTTCTATTTTATGCAATTTAGTAATCTAATGTGAAATTATAAAAAAGTAATGTATATTTATTTTAAATACTACACCACTATTACATTTATTATAGTATATAAAACCATATTATTATATGGTATTTACCTTTAAAGCTTAAAATAATATATATCTATATTTTATGTGCAATTAATAACTAATGTGAAATAAAAAAACTAAAGTATATTTATTTTGTTAATACACCATTATTAAATTTATTATAGTATATAAAACCATATATTATTATATGATATTTACCTTAAAGCTTAAAATAATATATATTTATATTTTATGCATTTTATAATCTAATGTGAAATTATAAAAAATATATAGTATATTTATTATAGTATATAAAACCATATTATTATATGATATTTACCTTGAAGCTTAAACTAATATATATATATATATAGGTATATATATATATATATATATATATATATATATATATATATATATATATATATATATATATATATATATATTTATGCAATTTATAATCTAATGAAATTATAAAAAAAAACTAATGTATATTTATTTTAAAGAATACACCACTATTAAATTTATTATAGTATATAAAACTATATTATATATATATATATATATATATATATATATATATATATATATATATATATATATATATATATATATATATATATATATATATATTGGTGTATTCTTAGAAGCTTAAAGCTTAAAATAATATATATTTATATTTAAATGCAAATTTATAATCTACTGTGAAATTATATAAAACTAATATAAAAAGTCTATAGTAGTATTATGAAATAAATGTGAAAAGTATCTTAGACTAATATTATGTTAACTATAGTAATATATATTTATCTTAGACTAATATATATTTGTATTTTTTTATTAAATTTATAATGTAATATGAAATTATAAAAAACAAACTAATATATAATTAATACAATACAAAAATAAATGTAAAAGAAACTATTAAATACACAAACATAAATACAATAAGAAGTAAGAACATGTCTTAATTAATCTTGTTGAAATTTGGAGCTTCAACTCAAACACCAAAATTTCCACCTTTGGTGATACATATATAACAAAGAAAAATAATTTGAGATGAAATGAAGATTTGATGAGTAGAGAGTTTGTGAGAAAATAGAGTGATTTTGAGTGGTATTTATAGATTTTTTTGGGTCAAAAGGCTATAGAATGGTCAAAATATAATTAAGATTTAATTCTAAATGTTGGATTTAGTTTGGTGAAAATCCGACCGTTGGATCTTCTCTTCTAGCCGCTTGATCAATTCTCACCGCTGGACTGCTTAGATTTAATTTTTGCCGCTGGATCAAAAAAATTTGACCGTTGGATCACATTCCAAACTGGGTGAACCGCATTTGATCAAACCGCATTCAAATCGCCATCGACGCCAAACTAGCCGCTTGAAAAGGAGTGGTTTGATCCGACCGGCTTCTGGATTTTCTCGCACAATAGATCTCGAGCCATAGAAGGAAGCAGCCGGTATATCGCGATATATCTCCCAAAAATCTCAAAATGTTTCCCACGCCGCTGCGGTCTCCCACGGTCGAAGTATTTCGACCGGAGCAGGCCGCCTCACTGATAATAAATATCTGATATTTATCGATTTTGGCGCATTTTTCCAAACGACTTTATTGTGATCAAAATCGTTTTAACTCCGACACGAAAATATCGGCAAATATCGCAGCCTGATACTCCGGCATTTCAACTCTGGCGACTAGAGGTGCCGATGTGGTCGGCTAGCCAAAATTGGGTTACCCCATGTGAAGTATCTCCCAAGACCATAGTTGAATTCAAAATCAACAAAAACTAAGCAAAACTAATGATGTGTCGGTGGTATAAGAATGTGTATGTAATAAATAAAGTAATGAATACCAGAATAAAGAGAATACAACCGCTTAATACCACGCTCACGATCCAAGCTAGCTCCAAGATAGCTCTCAATATAACCTGCTAGTACTACACTACCTCAACTATAAGTCGCAAGCCCCAGATTAAATCTCGTGAGCAAGGAGAAAGCAGCAGCTGCCATGGACATGCACTCCTTTATTGTCCGTAAACAAGAAGGATCTCATCAGCACTATGATGAAACCACGCACACTCCACTCTAAAGTGACCTCATCTACATCAGTAGTCGCGGTGGATAACCGGCCGATAATCCAACGCGCGCGCGCGCGCGCGCGCGCGCGCGTGGCAGGCGCGCGCAAACGAGGCAGCAGAGATATGATCTTCCGATAGTATCAATCTGTGGGTGATACCCGCGCTCCCACACAATCTCCGCGACATTGAACACACATGTCCTGGCGACTATTGGTCGGATGCGGAAGCCTGGTTACGATAACAAATATCTTTAACGTGATCGTCATCTCTCCGACGGGTACATGAAACGTGAGAGTTTCGGGTCGCCATATCTCGACCAGACAAGTGATGAGTGGCCAATCAATCATGATGTGGCCCATGTGGTATATACCATAGAATCCTGCACGGATCACTTATGGACAAAAGCCATCCTCCACATACTGATGAAGGCTTTCATCTGCTAGAAGCGAAAGGAGCACTGAATTACAGTAACAAGAAATCAATTTTATAATTGATTATATATAAATTACACCAAATAATATGTAATAGTAGTTGATATTTAATAAAATACATACCTGCTTCGTATCTACTAAGTGCGACCTATGTATGTTCTGCAATACTAAGACATATGGATCTGAAGATCTGCATCATGAAGCCCTCTGAACGCCATATTTGTAACAAATAACACAAAGATAGTATAATTATTGATAAAAAACATTGAGATACTAGTATTTCAGTCATGAATGCAATTACTAATTATTGCAATGAACAAATAAACCACATACAAGAATGATGTCTCTTTATTTCTAAATATATACACAAGTCTTTTATAATCTAAGAATTAAATTTACGTATATACGTCTTATACAAAGCAACTACAAACATGATAGGCAAATTGTCTTACAAAAAAAAAAAAAAAATTGAGTTACTTCACATCTTTCACTGAACTCTATTCTTACAGCGCTATCGCAATTCGATTGTTTGCATAATCCACATGTGATAGTAGTTTCCCCTTCCTTAACGTCCATTTCATTATGAAAAAAACAAAGTTGATTTAGGACGCCCATCGGGCCTATGCATTTCTTTAACTCAGAGGTACAATCGTATAATTATCAAGCAAAGAGACCACTCATCTTCATTGAATATGGGATGAAACAAGTTTCGTCACATCAAGTAGTACGATTGTGTGGTGTAGTAGCCTTAACAAATAATCGAAAATCAACACATTGATACTCGATATGCCATGAGGATATGCTCGTTGTAAATCGGTCAGCTACTCAGGAGCCGCCTGCTCATTGCTAGTTCGCTCGAACTCGCCATTAAGCCAACCAGCCGTACTCAGACATCATTTCAGGCTCGTAAGTTAAATGAGCCGAGCCTGAGCACCTCAAACTCACCACGCCTCGTGAAATGTGCCCGCAGAATGCTTGTGAGCAAGTCTGCTAACCGAGTTCGTGAGCAAGCTCAAGAATCCGTGCTCCAGAACACGGAGAAGGCTCGTGCACAACAAATTTTCCTACAAATGAACATGATGAATATTTTAACTCGAACTTCAACTAAGTTAATTGAACTTTTATTGTCTTATCTTTTAATTTAGTTGTATGTTGGCTATTTTAGATGAACATTTTCTTTACCTAACATCATTTCGAGGCTCGGGTTGAACGAGCCGAGCCCGAAAGCACCTCAACCGGGCTGGCTACCATAAATAAGCTCAGAATGCTCGCATCCGTGCTCGTGAATGTTGGGTGAATGTGCTCGCTTAACTCAAGTTTGAATGTACAGAAGTTAAACGAGTCGAGCTCGAGCACCTCAAACCCATTGCTGGCGAAAACAGTGCTCGTGAACAAGCTCGAGTCTACTCCTTAAACCGGAGCCGAAATGACTCGCTTAATACTCGGCTTTAATTTCTACTTGTTACACTTAGATATGGCTACATGGAAATCCATATATAAGAAAGTCTTACCATGGCGCCAACCCTGACCCTGTCGAAAATAAATACAACCGATAACTATAAACCTGTTAACTTACACCATCTAAACAATTATAAAAAAAATATATAAATTATCAAATTACAAAATAATATCATACCCACCATTGGAGTGATCAACATATCGTTATATACAAAACTTTTCATTGTTTTCAAAAATATATGTACATCATCTGAAAATAAATCAAAACATCATTGATGAACACCAAATGTTGTGCTGGCCTTTGCTAATGTGGGACGTCCTTTACTATCACCTCACCCTCAATACCTACACGAATAAACACTCGTGCTAAGCTTTATAACTTAGTGGGGATCCATAAATATGGATGACCACTATAACGATCGTCACAAACACATGTACAAATGCATCTAATTATACATATACATATACATTTAACCATATATGACACAATACTTCAACCACTTATCACTAACATTTCCACATATACAAAATAAATCATAAATAATTCCATTAATTGATTTATCGTGTTATTCACATTCATTAATCTTTAGCCTATGAGTTATACTTCATGTCTTATATCTTGTTTATTTATAATTTCATTACATTTTTTATTTCATGTAATTTCCATGTTTTATGCCTTTATAAACATTACAAAATTTTCTATCTCATCTTTTGGTCGTCATGCTTGTATATTCCAAAGAAGGATCATGGGATGAACCGTATGTACCCCGAATGTACTATCAATACAGACAATGATTTATAAATCAGACGATTGCATGACCCAAACGGTGCTACACCAGAATAATGATCCAAACGACCATGTCATCACTAACCTAAACAAAGGTAACTCGTTTGTAAACCCGTATACTACAAATGACAGCTCTATAGGCATGCATATCTATCCAACTACCCGGTCATAAACAGACAATCGATTTTTTATGTTTTCTTAACAATATTTTAGATATCAGAAAAACATATCACATATACATGAATAACTATTGATCTCATGTATACCTATGAGATATTCATTACAAATAACGGCTATAAACATTTAACTGTGATCAGGCACTTTTCATATAACAAAAATATAATGTGTATTCTTAGCTTTCATAACACATATTATCAAGGATCATCTTCCTATGATAATATTTCATAACAATAAATTTATATAGCATTTATACAATTTCAGTTTCCATAACCAATTATGCTCGAACAATTCGAGGCAGCTCCCAAGTCCATTTTCGACTATAATTTTGATCATGTAAATGAGATTGTTAAACAAAGTGATATTCTAACCGAATATACCCCTATGTCTTAAGTTTCTTATGGTTCAAAAATCATGTCATTTGGGAGATATGGTCCTAATATCTGGACTACTCCGAGACAATTTTTAGGGACAGAATTGTTCCCTTACTTTAAAAAACTTCTTGGGAACAATGGGAACCAATTTGATTACAATTTCTTCATGAAATTTGTTCTCTTGGATGTCTAGTTTATCCAAAAATTGGAATCACTGCATTTGGATCAGCCTATCCCAAGATATGACTCAAACACTCAAGGTTGGTCTGGACGAACCTTAACTGATTGAAAACAAAGCTCCCATTTGATGAATTTCTAGGTATAATGGGGTCCAAATATGAATATACTTCCTTCATGGAAGTTATTCTACAAGAAGTCTAGTTTACCCAAAAATTAGAATCACTCATTTTGGATCACCAAAACTCAGGATATGACACAAACATCAAGACTGGTCTGATTGGCCGGACCAAATTAGTAACTGAACTTTGGATCGGGTCTTATGCCAATAATCAGACCTTGAGGTCTTCAACACATTTGTAGCTAAGTGACTTAGGATTCTCCTCAAATTAGAATCACACAATTCATAGGTATCTAGGCCAAGATATGGCCAAATAACTCACTTAGGGTTTGAGGAAAATTTGACAGCATCTCCCCTTACCAACCTTACTTCTCCTTACACCAATTTCTTCCTAATTTGAAGAACCCAACAAACAAAAAATACCAAGAAATTCAAAATATACAATAAACCCAACAAGATTGGAAATCCCATACCTTAAATTTCCTTGGCTAACTCAAGCTCTATCTCCTTCTTTTTCCTTCTTCTCTTCTTCTTGAATATTTGCTTAAAACAAGGCTTAGAATGAGAAACAAAAATGGTAGAACCCTAGCCAAATGGCCGGTTCTTCTTCTCTCCCTCACTTCCTCTTCCTTTTCCTCTCTCTTTCTTTCTTTTTTTTTTCTTAATTGATCACCCACCCAAAGCTTAAGCCTTAAGTCTTCATTTTCTCTAGATTTTTCTAGAGAGACATGTGTTTTCTCTTATTAGTCCTCCCTTCTTTTACTCTTAAGCCCTTCAAACTTCTTTTTTTTTTTATAATTTTTATCTCAAACTTTAGCCAACACTCTTCTTAAACAATTTCATCTATGCCTTTGACTATTAAATTACCATATTACCCTTAGTATTTTTAATAATTCCAATTATGCCCTTCTTCTCTAATCATTTTAATTACCCAAGACATATATTTAACTTTAATTACCCTTAATCATAGCGTAAACTACTAGGGTATATATTGGGGTGTTACATACCACATGTGCATTTCTAGTCACCAAATAAGTGTCTAAGTGTTTTATGCTTTCCATCCAACGCCTTTTTGTATGAAATTTCATATCATCATTTCTCCATCGCACTTGCTTGAATAACAGCTACAAACAAAGTGAATCAGGCTCTAATTGCCTTGATATTGAGCGTTGAACCAAGTTTGAGTCCAATTGATGATGATCCCGATTCAAGCAATGATTGACAAAAGTATGCGGTCTTTTATACTTGTTAATAACAAACAAACAAGTATCTTTTACAAGCATGACACGAAGCTTCCATGGACATTTACATTCATTGGCCTTCTTATATCTTAAAACTAACAATTTTTTTGAGGATGCAACAACCACAAACTCTTGGTGTGCTTTAATTGAGTAAATCATTGTAACCTCTTGCAGCTAAATTTGGAATTAAAACTTGGTCATTTACAAATTCCCTCCACTTGAAGTTCGGTAATGGTCCAATCACTTGAAAATAACATTATCAAAGTTTCAACATGTTCAAATTATGCAATGGTGGTAAGGATACCGAATCAAGTGGGATAATCCCATCCGGTTCCTCAACATCTGCGTTATTTGATACATCACAAGATGTCGGATGCGCAGAGATATATATCCCTTACTTATTCTCCAAAACTTTGCTGAAAGTATGGAAGGATGATACATGTCCATCAGCTTGAACATCTAAATCTCCATTAGATTCATCATCAACATCTTCATCATATTCATCATTAGCTTTTTCATCTTCACAGTCTTCATCATCTCCATATACTCCACATTTGTTAGTATCCGGTGCTGGACAGTTATTAGGCCCACAACCATAGTCAAATTCTACAACATTATCATTTTCTCGAATCAATAAATCTGTGTAGGCACCCACAAATTGATTCACTTGTGGCTTGACTCGAAGAACCTCAATATACAATTCAATTTCCTCCATGCCAGTTGTGTTAACCAAGTTCAACATTCGATACACACTAGTGTCATCTCATATTAGAAAATGTTGGAACCTATTTCCATTTTTTAGGGGATACTTACAATTGAGGACTAATTCGAACATTTGTTTGTCAATGATTGTCCTTGAATATATCATATCACCCAACCTGCTTCAACATGCAATCAACTCGGGTATATCCAAAGGCACAATGACAGCCTTCTGCTTGTTCCCCGATATTTGACATATGTTTTGGCCTCAAGATAGGTTTCCATTGTAATAACATATAACGGGAATAGTAGAAACATACATAATTGACTTATACAAAATGGTCTCAATAAGTTAAATAATATGAGAGTCATTATCCTTATCATTTAAACTACATTCATGAATGCTAAAGTCAATATGGGAGAGCATACAGACAAAATACAACAACAATAATTAACAGATTGGACCACTTTGTAGGGCTCATGTAATAGTCTCACGGCCAGGACACTTCGACCTGGGTCCGTTGACAACCCATCAACTCGCGGAATACATGTAGCCATTGAGTGCCTTAATGCCACAAAATGAGTGTCTTTCTACCCAAGACTCAAACATGAGTAAAAATGACCACGTCGGGCCCATACATGCATACTCACCAAAATATAACTAACTATATTACAATAGTTTCCCAAGAGTTAACTCCACTCTATACAAAACATGTTTTACAAATTTTATAACCAAAGCCACATGCTCTTTCTTCTCAAAAGCGGCCTCTAGTGAAAGTCGTCTTCCCTAATACTCCCTGTACCTGAAAGGGGGATCCCACGACAGGGTGAGCAATGCCCAGTAGTTGAATTCTCTTACGAGGGCTACTCTCCACCTAAAATGCACATGCAATGACACATCACATTTCCATATAATTTATAATTTGTACATGGAATAATTTATATCATGCATGAAATGTTTCCATGACCATACCTGAATACTCTACCACTCCCCTCACATGCCTTATGCCAAGTGTGGCAATCGCCACTAGGAATGCCAATGACACCTATCTAATGAGCCCTTGTCACACAACACCCAATGCAATTTACATGTAAGCAATCCCAGTCAATCCCTAATTCTAATACCAACTTCAGTCTAAGTGATAACCATGACCGTATGTCAGCTCTTGGGGCAAACGTAACTTTCGATTTCACACCGCTGTCTCTTACACCCATCGCGCAGTAACTTTTCGGATACACCGCGAGTCTCATACACCCGCATGCAACTTTCGGATCGCTAATCGTGGGTCTCTCACACCCGCATGTAACTTTTGGTTTTGTGGATTTAAACTATGAGTCTTTATCGGACGTAGAGTTCCAAAGACAAACTCAACCCAATATCTACCAAGAGTATGAGCAACTATACCGCACCCACACCCGACTCTACGCGATGTCACCGTGCACATGAATGCAATGATGCCAATTCACATATCCGATTCCAATGGCTTATACATAATTATATTTCATATATTTCAAACAATCATGTTAATACATCAATTATCATGCATTAACATATCATTTTCCATACACATTTCAAGTCATTAAATTCAAACAATAACAGTTTTATCCTCCACACATCATTCATGCTCCTCATGTCAAACAATCGCATATAAGAACAACTACGCAATCCATTTTGGTCCTCAACAGCAATCCGGACTGCTTTTTTAATGTCCTTAATCGGGCCCCAGGCTGTCCAAGGACTACTCATCAAGCACCTGCCTCCACTTTTTAGAACCGAAATCCATGGTCATTTCCGACCTCACCACACCCAAAACCATTTTCATTGTTTTTTAAACAAGAAATAACCAAGTAGGAGAAGACCCCTACATCCCGGAGTTTGTTGAAACTCCACAATATCGGCACCCATGCGTAGCTCTTGTAGTGGAGATCAACTTTACCTCTTATCTCGTCGGGATTTGAATGACCAATCGTCGAAAAATCTAGAGAGAAGTGAGAGCTTCTCTCTCTAAAACTCTCTTCCTCTTCCTTCTCTCCTCTCCCGGTTTTCTCTCCCCCTCCCAACTAGTTGGTCAAGCACAACAAGAGAATTGTCTTCTCTCTCTCTGCCACTTGTCCAATTTCCAAGTGGCTTCGGATTATGTTCCATCCACTTATCCTTAATAGTGGATTTCCTTCCACTCATGAGATGCCACATGTCCACTTGGGTCCCACTTGAGCTCTCATTGTTTGACTCATCCTACACTTGACACGTGGCTCATCGAGCCACCAACTACATGTCAAGGTCCCGCATCACTCTGCCTCGAAAAACGGAAATTCCCCACCGGCTCCTAACTGACGCGGTAGTTAATCTGCAGACTCATTCCAACGGTAAAGTCTGCTTCGTCATCCGAGATCTAGAAAAATTCCGGATTTTGACCGAAATTTACTGTTCTACCCTTCCTCAGAAATCTGGATCTTCCAGGGTTTCACACGGCCATTGAAATATTATATATACTTGGAGATTAGGCTAGTCGTGTGGATTTGTGGTAAAAGTAAAAAACATACAACCTGTTAGCTAACAAGTTTGCTCAACCCTTTATAGATTTTGGTGATTTAGGATTGATCAAATCAGTGGGGAAAAAATTTAGGCCTTCTTTGTTAATAGTTTTTTAAATTGTTTTTTCTTTCGAAAAAAAACAAGGAGAGAAGGGAAAACCCGAATACCGGTATATTTGGTTACAAATTTTGAAAAATATTTTATGTTATCAAAAAACAAGGAGAACAAGAAAAACAAGACAACACTTTAATTTGATTCCCTCTCAGGACGCCCATTTCTGGGTTCGACAACCCACAACCTCAAGGATGATTATGATACCTAAAATCTGACACCACTTACGAAAAATCGTGCAGAAGCCTTTGGTAAAAATGAGCTCACCTAAGATACAAACCCGTCCCAACAATTAACAATGACCACACCGAGTCCATGTGTAGTAAAAATGGTCACTTGGGCCCATGCATCAATACTCACAAAAAATATCCAACCAACTATATTACATGGTTCAAGAGTTAAGAAATCACTCTTAACCAAAACAAATATCAAAATTTACAATTTTAATATGTTCTACAAAATGAATACCAAAGCCAATAACCCGCTTCTCAAATGTGGCCTCTAGTGAGCGCCCGTCCTCCTATACACTTTATCCGAAATAGTGATCCCTCGATAGGTGAGCAGTGCCCGCAGTGGCACTTCCCACACAAGTTACTCCCACCTATGCATGTCATGACAAACACCAAGCACCTGCGCAATATATGATCCCACTTGAATGTCTCATGTCCCATATCTCGAGTCCTCACCCTATTCTTCACACTTTAGTTTCCAAGCTCCAAATGAGAGAAAATACGCCAAAACAAAAGCTTTTTGTTCTCGAAAACTTACTACCAAGTTTTGGTAAAATTTATTGGACAACCCTCCGAGACGAATCTATTTGATAACCCTCCAAAATAATTCATGGGCCCCTCCGACGTGAATGCTTTGACAATTCCAATACAATTCTTCGAAAATCTTCCGTCAAATTCTTTCACAACATTTTCGCTTTTGTTTTCTTTCATGTCATGCACTCACACCTAATATTCTAGGGTGCCCTGTTTGCAACATTACGTCAATTCCAAAATATTCATACTTCATTATATATATTTTTTCATGTATGATATTAACATAATTAAATTTACACAATTCATGTTATTCAAATTACAACAATAACACCAAAATTAGCTAACATGGGCTAATTAACCAAGCAAGCAATTCACTTTTAATCACCCAAACCACACAAAATCACACAACAAAATCACGCTGGAACAGCGAACCCTGTGGCTTCAAGACTGCTCAGCGCCAATACCAGGATTTTCCACTCGCTCAAATGTTTTAAGACCGAAATCCCGGCTAAGTTAAGCCTTAGAATATCCCTAATCCATTCATTATTACTTTTAACCCAAAGACAACACAAGATGAGAAGATCTCACCCTTGAGTTGTCGAACCCACCAAATCGGTGTCCACACGAGTCTTCGCCGCTGATCGACTTTGTTTCTTGCTCGCTGAGAACCGACGGTCCGAACGCCAGTAGAAATCTGTGAGAGAAGTCACACTTTCTCTAGAATCAAAATCCTACCCTACCACCGGCGTTTTTGTGTTTCAAACGGCAAGGCACTATTCATTTTGCCTTTATAATTCATTTAACTTTCAATAATTTCATCCATGTCCCTTCTCGTGTTTGGGATTTTGACACTAGCGACCCAAGAATTCATTTCCATCATCTCAGTTAATCATGCAACATGTGTTACATGTGGGTACATGCAAGATGTGACTTTTGTCACATCACACGCCTCCACAAGCCGCTTTATCCTGCCTAGAAAACGCAAATTCGACCGTCTCTAATTCACTAATTCGACTGGTAGCTAGATTTTCATGGTGACATTCCAACTGAAGTTCGCTTCGGCCATCCGAGATCTAGAAAATTCTGGATTTTTACCTAAATTACTATTTTACCATTTTCTAAACAGAATTTCTGTTTTACACCTTCTTTACTTGTTTTTAAAAACATATAGAACACAAAACACTAAATTCAAATGACAAGAACGGTTTTCTGAAAAAACATAAATGATGTTTTTTGTGTTTTCAAAAAACACAAAATTATTTTTTTGAATTTCAAAGTAAGCAAACTAAAGTTTAATGTTATTATTCCATGATATAATTATACATATAAAGCTTTTTTCTCCTTGTCTTGAAAGTAAATTTTACAAATCTTACATTTTTTATTAATTTTTTTTTATCTATTCACTTCGTATTATATTAATATTATCTTCTCTTATAGGACTCAAATTTTTGGCCCTCCTACATCTATATCCTTTTACTTATTTGATTTAGGCCTTAAGGGTATATTTTATTATTTTTAAAATTTACAATATAATAGTTAATAATAACACTTTTTAGAAAACACCACAATTTTGTTCTATGTGTTTGCAAATAATAGTTATAAAAAACAACTACCAAACAAGGCCTTAACTTCCATATGTTTGTTTATTTGTTTATCTTTTTCACTGCAATTCAATTGTTTTAAATTCCGGTATTGGTAAGTATTCCTTGCTTGCTTTCAACATTTCAAACACATTAGAGAATTCTATCAACTTTTATTTATCTTTTCCCTACTACATTGAAAATGAATCATACTTTTCCCCACGTAACTGTGTGCCATTAAACTTCAAACCCCACTTAAATCGGAAATTCACGTCATTGTGGGTCATTTTTCTTAGCAAAACTCATCAAACTCGACATCAATCAAAGCCAAAATAATTTGTTACCTACAACATTTTCTCCCATCGACCAACTTTTTCTCGCTTTGTCAAACAAAGACAACCCATAAATTAAAAACAAACTACGACCTTCCCAAAACCAGAGTCTCTTAAGGTGGACCCAAACCGTCATCTAAAGCGTGAGAATAATGAAATTATGACCGTTAGAGATCGTAAGATGTCCAAGCACCAAAATAAATCAAGATGCATTTTGGTATAGTGTGCACAACTCGAACCTCTATGCTTATGGAGTTCTGTGATAGTTCTCTCATTTCTTTATTTCTCTTAGCCTAGCTATTAAAAACACAAAAACACTAAATTTGGGGAGTAATGGAGGATTTTCTAAAACACCCAATTATGTTCTATGTGTTTGCAAATAATTGTTTTAACAAATAGTTCTAAAAAACAGCTACCAAACAAGGCCTTAGCTTCCATATGTTTGTTTATCAAGAAAATACACATACTTAATCACCATTAGCCAACAAAACACACCACACAAGCAACAAATATTATCACCACAAATTAAATGTGGGAACTAAACTCAAAGATTTATCACCATATGCTATTAACAAAAAACACACCAACAACAACAACAATAAGAAAATTCTCAACAAAACACCCACTGTGAGTTACTTGTTGTGGAGTCGAACGGGGTTACTTATAGTTATAGTACATGCAAAAATCACTTGATTTATAAGCCCTCATCGGTCGCCGGCAGAGGAGCAGGTGAAGAACATGAGATAAATGGGGGAGAAAGAAGGCTCAAGTAGATTTTAACACTGCACAATGCCATTGATGATGTGGTAGGACATTTTAATTTTTTTTTAAATGACGGTAAAATCACAGCCAGATACAAAGGATAATTTCTTTTAAAAAATATATAATATCGTTGTTCAGGACAACGACATATACTTTAAAAAATAATGAAGTCGTTGTTGAAAATAGCGACATTTGCTCAGCTATCACCTACATAGCCCAAACGTATTAGATTGAGCAATACTCTATACTCACATATTTTTGTATTTTTTTTCGAAAAAAATTATTTTAATCAAAAACTCTAAAAAACACACATGTACTACTATCACAATCATCATTCATATAAATAGTTGATCATCATCACTTTGGGATAAATTACATAAATGTCTTGATATTTGGTCATATGTTTAACTTGATTTTTTGTCTAATGTTGTCCCTAATGATTGTTCTATAACTCAAATATGTCTCTATTATTATCGGAATTAACAAATAGACAAACATGTCTCTAATACTGTTGATTTGTTACTCACATGTGATATAATTTACTGACATGTTACATTATCGATAACGACGTTAAACACTTGTTTATTCATTTACTCATTTCATTGACGACATAAACATATTTAAGATACGAAAAAATCATTATAAGTATCATTGGACCTAAAAAAATTTTAGAACCAAGCCGAACATATAACCAAACACAAGAGACATTTTTGTTCCTTATCCCTCTGACTTACTTCTAACAACTCCGAGAAAGGCACCAAACCTTTACTAATTCCATTCCCTTGGCAAGCATTAATTGCACTGGCTTTCCAAAATATTATTTAACCATCGTGAATTCTTTCAACCACAAGAAAAAAAAAAAATCCTCTAGTCATTCATACTGTTCTTCTAAAATAAGTGAGCTTTTATCTGGCCTCACTCCCATCCAAGAAAAACAGTTTATTTCAGAACAAACATTTTTAATTCGAATCAATTCCCATTCATAAAAAATAAAAATAAAAAGAAGAAACTTTCTTTAGTTATCTTGTCCCTAACTGATAATATTTTTATTTTCTTTCACACCGAATTTGAATAAAATATTGATGATTACTATTTTACTAAAATGAAAAGTAGGCCTTCCCGCGCTTAAAGACATGATTTGGTTTGGGATTGGAAGAATCGGTTGGTTTGGCAGTAGTTCGGAGGGAGCTCCGCGATCGAGGTTTCAACGGCGCCGGAAAGCAAGGTTGTGTGTTGTATTAGGTTTCTGAATATAGTCAAGTTCTCTAAGAATGTTTGTGTGATGTTATTTAGAGGTGAGTCGACACCATGTTTGGTTGCTGGGAAAACTGCGGGAAAAATGAAAGAAATTTTTGAGTCTCATGTTCTTATGCTACTTTGTTTGTTGGCAAAAGGTTTTTTGTTGTTCGTACTTGCAAAAAGTCGACAAAGGAATCAGCTGAGAGGGTAGATTTTCTTTCCCGCGGTTTTCTGTGCAATCAAACAGAGGATTTGTTTTTAATTCTTCCTGAATTTTTAGGTTGAAGAGATTGATATTATGTTATGAAAGAGAAAGAGAATCTGCGGTGTTCCTTTTTCAAATGTGAATACTTATTTAGCTTGAGGCACTTTGATATTTTGTAATATTTTACGGCGTTTGGCAACCGAGAAAAGAGGAAAACAAAAGGGAAATTTTCTCCCGTAAAGCAAAATGAATTTATTGTTTCTTCCAATTTCAGCACCAAGGAAGTCCTTTCAGATCTTTGTTGATTTGTGAACTGAATCGGTTTCTGCTTTTATGTCCTACCCCTGTCTGGTGCGACTTTTGTGAAAAGAAGAAGTTGAGAAAAAATATGGTTTTATTGTGGTGGCATGGGGGTTGGACCTTTCTGATCGGGTAATTTCATCAAATCAACATACTAGGATTTATTCTTTATTCAATTGAAATTATTCTCATATTCATAGTAATACTTTCTACTCTGTCCAGGGTATTTTTTCCATAAGGGTTTCCATATAAAATCTTCGTATTTTATTATTGTGCCATAGATTTCAACAATTTAAGTGAATAGATTGAAAAATGAGATGTAATTTGCAGGTGTGATTTAAAGGAAGGTCGATGGAGAATCTTTTGGCAATTTTGCTTAATGATAAATATGTCACTCATGAAGGCGGAGAACTGAGAGTGATGTTGAAGGAAAGCTGCTGAATCCTTAGCAAAGGAAAAGAGGAAAATTGTTGTTGACTCTCCTGGCAGTATAAATTCAAGTGGGCTCTAGCAATTTTGGCCTTGCCTTCTAAGAAAGGGGAGAAAGGAGTGAACCAAGATTGCTTCATTGTGTGGGAGGTATGCTCATCACATCCCAAAGTGGATATATTATATGTCAAACTTATAAATAAAATCTAGAACAATTCTTTCAAAAAGATAATCTACCATTTAGTTTCTAATTGATTGATCATTTAGGTTCAAATTGAATTTTGATGGATTGAGGATAAAGAGTAAGAGTGCTTTAGGTGGTCAGCTAGAGGTCTAATGGCTACAAAGATGTCCGTCGTAGACATTTGGTTGAGCCTGGCCAATTGCTGTTGCTTTTAGTCACAAGAACAATGGTTTTTAAAGTTTAGATATTGAAGGTGATTCTAAAATAGTGATAGACTGTTACAATAAGAGGATTAGCGTCCCTTGTTGTATTAAGATATTAATGGAAGATATTTGGAAGTTATCTCGGGATCTAGATATTTATAGTTGCCATCATGTCTATAGAGAAGCAAATAGAACTGTAGATTGTCTAGCTAAGAAAGGTATTGGAATTATGTAGATCAAGAATCCTCGCGGTCGAATTTCCTAAAGATGTTACAAATATTAGTTTGGCAACATAATCAGGATCGCCTTTCTAATCGTTGTAAGATTACGATGTTGTAGTTTCCTTTATCAAAAAAAAAAAAAAATGATTGATCATTGATAAATTGGGGTTTTGTCTGTAGGAGTTTGGATGCCAAGAAGACATGACCTTCTGTGGGATTTTTGATGGGCATGGCTTGTGGGGCAACGAGATAAATTAAAAGGGTCGGCATGCCATCATTTTTGTTATGCCATTGGCAAGAAACTCTGGCTCTGGCTTCACTTTCTCAGGATTTTGATGTGATGGAACTCGATAGAAACCTTTACTGGTTTGAAATGTGGAGGCAATCCTACTTGAAAACTTATGCTGCCATTGATGAGGAGCTCGAGCAGCATGCAGATGTTGATTCTTTTCGCAGTGGCACCACAGCTTTGACAATTGTTCAACAGGTAGCTGCATAATTGTTTGTGTTGAAGCATGAGATTCATATTAAATTCAAATCCTATAAACTTGAGTTATTAGGAGAGTTGATCCTTTAATATGGTGTCTAGTTGGTTTTAAAAGGAGGTCATGGATTCGAACCTCTCCCCTGCAACAACATTTTGATCTCATCGTTGATTTGATTGAATCATAACGGATTCTCGATCGAATTGCACCGGTATAATGCGATGCACATGAGGAGGGTGTTGAAGTATGAAATTCAGATGAATCCAAATCCTACAAAGCTCGAGTCATAAGAGAGTTGGCCGTTAATGTAATTGATTAATCGCTTTGTTTTTGTTCTTTGATTGATATATCTTTCTAGTTTTGTCGCCTCTATAAGAGATTTTCTTCTGCTATATTGAAATAACAAATCCTTCAAAATTTCAGTTAGCTACATGGTTACCATGATTCAGCCTCTATCTATCTACCATGTCTTTGTTGTCAAATATTGAAATTAAAGAAAGAATAAAAGGAGTTTCAAGATGCAATAAATGTTTTTTTTTTTTGACAACTAAACACTTCAGTTATAATGTAGTAAATTGTCTCCACTGAGACTTAAACCCCTGACCTTTCCCCTCCCTATGCCCTGCCTATTTAAATGTTGAACGCTCTATCACATGAGCTAGGCATAATGGGCTATGCAATAGATGCTTTGTCCGGTGGCTAAGGGACTTACTGCAAAAGCTTGAGGTTAATTTGTATACACGAGGAAATAGACCTCTATTTTGTATGGGAATTCCCAGAATTATCCTAGTTTGAATTTGTTCCCCATGTGGAAGTCCAACCCTCTGTTAGAGTACATATATGGTTGAGGGTGTCTAACTGTTGCAGGAGGTTGAGGTTGTCTAGAATTATTTCAATAGGTGGTATGTTTATTGCCATGTTTTATGAGTCATTGGCCCTTTTCTTTGTCTACTAATTGAAAGCAAGATAAAGATTTTTCAAAGAAGATGGGAAAATGGATTTTTAAGATTATTGTGGACTGAGCTAGACGATTTATAGGTTTGTCCTTGAAAATTTTATTGGTTTGTCCCTCTAACGTTTTTAAAACTCCTGAAGTGGTGCAACGATTCTGAACTTCAAACTTTTAAAGTTTTGAGTTTTGAAAACTCAAAATGGTAATTTAGACATCGTTTCGTTTTAGAAACAATGTGGTTCTTGATGGAAGAACCTATAAATAGAGGAGGGTCTCCTCTCTGTGCTCTACTTGAAAACGCCATTGTTTTCTATACGTATCAATTACAGAGTAAGACAAGGGAAAGCAAAATTGGCTTTTTGAAAATCAAAAATGGGCTCTGTTTATGGTCCAGAATTCCAGATGTGATGGAGGTATGTATGTGTTATTTTGTTTAAGGTTTCAGTCGTGGTTGTTATGTTTGATGGGATGGCACCTTATAGTCCATGTATTAGATATTAGAAAATTCAGATCCAATCAGAGGCATCATCAGCCTTACCAGATCAACATTTTAGGAAGGAAACCCATTATCATAGCGAATGCTGCGACTCCCTCACTGCTTTAAACCACTGACTGATGGAAGCCTCGCACCTTCAGCTTACTGTTTAATTTCAAGCCCAATTTACCTCGTTAGTTCTCACATCCCTTTGTGGGGTGCTGTACTAACAAGTTATATTTTTATGACCTATTATGAATCACACATCGTTGCTACGGCTTGGCTTCATGTAGGTCATATACACTTGGGCTCCCTCCTCTTGACAGCTGTCTTTAAGGGGTGAGCTTTCACTCAAAGTGGTTATAAAAGTGGTATCAGAGCGGTTTTAAGACTGGGCTCTCTCCTGACAACTAGGTTTGCGGTGAGTTATACCAAAATTGGTTATAAATAAAGGGTATCGTGAGTGGTTCATTCCTAGCGACGGTCCTCGCTCCACTCGTGGGAGGGCTGCTATCCGGTGGGGTTCATGGAGTCACCAGCCACCGTGACATTGATTCTGGAAAGAGGGATGGATTGTTATGACCCATTTTATCCTCCTCGGTCAACTAGCTTTTACAACATGAATTTACCTATGGTTAGTACTTATTAATAATTTACTCTACCATTCATCTTTTGGTTACAGAGGAAGCCGAGCGAATATCAAAGTCGAGAGGGCAGGTATATTGTTCACAAGATGAGCCAGGAGTGTACAGGATTTGGATGCCAAATACAAAGACACCTGCAGGACTGGCAATATCAAGAGCCTTTGGTGACTACTGCATGAAGGGACTTTGTGCGTTTCCCGTGCCTGTAAATCACACAAAGAAGTATAACCAGCAGACCAATTTGCCATTTTAGCCACCGATGGGGTATGCCTTAATTGTTTCTGGTTCCAATTTTGCATCATCACTTTGATTGCTTACTTTCATTGCTTCAGCATTGGTTAGATTTTAATTAAATTGTTATAAAAGCGTAAGCTTTGATGTAGGAGAATATCAATTCAAGAACACAAAAGATAAAGTAATCAACATAAAGGTGCACGAGGGGTTGAACGTGATTATGCCAATTATGCCTACATTCATGGATGTGAGAGAATCTTTTACTATTCTCAAAATAGAGTATGACTAGGAAATATAACAAAATCACAAAACCTTAGGATGCCCATAATACCGAGAAAATATCTCACAAAACTCCCGATCCATAAAACCCTTACATCTCTCTATAAGTCATCTTTCATGACTTTTTTTCCCTTGTGATCCAGAATATTTATATGATCTTTTCAAAAGCTTTCCTTATTCTATATGAAACCTAATATTGCTACAATAATATAACGAGTAGGAATTATCTTAAAATATTCTTTACAAAAGAAATAAATATAAATAGGAATTTGAGACATATTCTAACACAATAATAAAAGATGAAAACAAAAAAAAACACCAGATTTACGTGAAAACCCTAGTGGGGGAAAAGAAAGTTTCATTATGAATATGAGTAAATTACAACGGAATAGAGAATTATCCCTAGTATGTTGATATGACGAAAATACTGGAGTTATCGGTCCAGCCCTTGTTCTACCACAACATATCTCTATTTTTTCTCAACCTTTTCTTTTCACAAAAGTCGTGCCATAGGCCTTCAGGTTGGACATAAACCCATAACCAAATTTTGGTCACAAATCAACATCATCACATTGCTACCATTGGTTTAGCAAAGTTTAGATTTTAAGTAGATTTTTTTTTTTTTTTTGTGAAAAAAGACTACGAATAAGGAAACTTACACATACGATTAAAAGATAAACCAAAATAATCTTCAAAACCGATTTTATAACGTCCCTATGAAAATGCGAGCACCAAAAATTAGGATTAGTATTATAGACACCTTTCTTAGCATACGATTTTAAGTAGATTTTAATCCTAGTGAATAATCCAAAAATGAGTAAGTTGTTCTGGATTATTGGGCAATTGCTGTTGCTTTTGTGGTCAGGTATGGGATGTCATCTCCAACGAAGAGGCAGTTCAGATTATTTCTTCAGCTCCAGACAGAAACAAATCTGCTAAAAGGCTGCACAAAGCGTTGATGGAAACGAATGAAACGGGGCATTGCCATGGATGACATCTCTGCTATTTGCCTCTTCTTCCACCCTTCACCTTCCCAGCATGGCAATAATGCTAAGGTCCTACAACAGACTGCCATGACAAAAGCTGGGTAATTGCTCATTGCCCTTACGTTTAAGCTTTCTTTCAATCATATCATCGGACCGAGTCATATCAACTCATTCGTCATATGCTTTATCGAATTCAATCTTCTTATTCTGCACATCTTGTGATTACCAATCGCAGAGGCTGGAAAATCACAGATTCTCATTAACTCAATACGTCATACATCCTTTGAATGCTTTTAAAGACTGGTTTCTATGTCTCGATGTAATGCCTTGTTGTTCAATAAATGAATAAATGAACTTTTGTCTGATTATAAGAGTTGTTGACACACAGTGAACATTAACCCATCGTTATGCTTTGACGAATTGTGATTCAAGGATCCATGATTGACTGACTCATAATATTCGAGCAACTTATTCTCAAGAATTAACTTAATATGCTGTGGTCATCCTCATCATTTTTAAGACTTTATTTACGTTCTGGATAGTGTAATGCTGTTGTTCTAAATCAATGAAATTTCTCTTTAAAAAAAAATCTCTTTCAACCATGTTTTAATTAAATTATTTTTTTGTAGTATATATCTTAAATGTATAAGTCAATGGAGTAAACCAAATATATAAGTCTTGAATCGTTCATTTTTGGATTATCAAATATATAAGCTTTGAGCAGATATTTTTGCTATTAACCTGGATGCTATATCATTTTTTATAATTGTTTAGCTTTATCATCTGTAGTTTTTTAGCTTTTTTGGATTTTGATGCTTTTTGTAATCAATTATACTTATAACCTCTAAATCAATAAAATTTATCTATTTAAAAAAAAATTAAGGAGGCTTATAAGGGAGAGGAGGGTAATTTAGTTAATTTAGGTAATTAACTTTGTTAATCTTATATATATATATATATATATATATATATATATATATATATATATATATATATATATATATATATATATATATATTGAAATTGAATATAATGTTCAAATTAGTGGTGGTTTATTATTAACTCAAAAAAATTTTTAAAGCATTTCTAATGATGCGATAGTTACTGTAGTATTGTCTTTTTTATACGACAGTAGGTTAAAAAAATTTCAATGCTATAGTCAATAACTGTTTCACGCGTTAGTTTAAACATTATTTTAATTTTTAACCTGTATTAATTAAAAAAAAAAAAAAGCTATTTATATCCCAAGCTCCCGGCATTATCTTCAGGTGCCAGCCCCCGTAAAAACTCTCTTCCATTTTTATCCCTCAGAATACGGGGCATTGTCTTACTGAATTGACAAAAAAGACCATCTTTCCCTTCCGGCTTCTTTCCTACGACTTCTTCTCCACTCGTCTTACCCCCGCCTTCCTCGGGAGGCGGCACGGGCGCAGGGCTCATCTCCAGAAGCTTCCGGAATTCGTCTTCTCCTGTACCTCACAGATGATAGCTACGCCCACTACTCTGTATTTCTCAGCAAAATCCGAATCGCTGGGCATCTTTTGACGGCCATGATTTCCAAAGTCATCAATCACTGAACTGACTGAGCCAAGATGAATCCGATTTCGAGAAGCTTGTCTCCTCCAACAACGATCTTTTCTCTGTCTGCGGTTCTTGCCCTCTTCTCTGGCGTATGATCATCATCGATGCTAGAATTTGTTATTTGTTATATGCGATCAATGTGTGATGCGTTTTGGGACCAGAGAGGGAAAGAGGAGTACATTTCGGGATCTAATCAACTCAGCTCAAAGATTGAACGGATTTCTTGCTTCCTCCTGTATCTTCGCCTAGCCTGGGCTTTAAGGTGGTCAGCAGATTGCTGCCGGAGACCAGGTCAGTATAAACTCATTCCCTAGAAGTGCCTTTTGTCTCGAACCTGACCTCTGTTTAATGCTGGAGTAAAACTCTGGAAAGTAACAGAAAAAGCCATGACTTGTTTGGTGCAGATATAAAAATTTTTGTTGTCAAACTTATTATTTGGTTTATGGAAAAGTTAAACTCATAGTGTTCTTTGCTATTTTCAATAGCTTTTTGTTTGTTGTTTTAGGAACGCAAAATTTAGACCAAAAAACAATTATGTTTATCTTTAACAACACAGAAGGCCTGTTTTCAGGAAATGTTCTCGAATATGATTCTATATTGTACATAAAAAAGTTTTTAAAAACCATCTTGAAACAAAAATATTAGAAAAATGTTGATGAACATGATTTTTTTTAAACACTGATAAAAGAATATTGAATTTAATTTTTGGTTTTTTTTCCTCAAAATTTAGGAAAGAATTACTGAACTATGGAAAATGGCTTTTGTTGGACTCATAGATAGACTTTCCTTCTTTTCCTGATTTCATCAGAAACCAAATGGAGATAAATCACATAGTTTTCAGCAAAGGGAGGTCTTTCCTACACCAAGGAATATTGGACTGAATAAATCATTCGTTATATGTAAATTGCAAACTTTTCAGGAGATTTCAGGCTTAAGTGTGGAGCCTTGTGAAGGGGAAAACCTTATAGTTACTGTATTTGAGATTCAGAGATCAGAGGTAAACAACAATTCCAGTGCTTATTCTGAATCTTAAAGAACAGAGTAGTGAAGTTCTACTACTCAAGATTAACTCAATGTGCTCCTTCTTAAAGTCAGATTCCATCTTATATCAAGAGGGAGATTGAGTATCGGTTTCTAGCAGTGAGTTACTGAATTTTTACTCTATTGTCATTTTGAACATTTTGGTGGCCTTCTTTATATGTGATCTTGAATGGCAGGTCTTCCCAGAAACACTAGATAACCCATTAAGTCCAGCGTGTGCGTGAAATGGATTATTCACCATGTTATAAAATTATTTTTCATGGATTCTCATTTCCTTTATATTATTTGGCTGCAAAATACTTTATTGATAGATTGCGGGGTTGTGTATCTTATTTAGGTGCTTTGTGCTAGTTACAGTGACGAGGAATTTTTGCAGATTAGATGCAAAGGTAATCTTCTCTGGATTTTCCTATTATTTAAAGGTCTCTGTCAGCTATAGGTACTGGGGAGAGAATTATGAAAACAAGCTCATCCCCGGGACAACTATAATTCTTGTTTTGAGTTGTGTAGTCTAGCCACTCTTGTTTCAGATTTAGATTAAGTGCCTGAAATTTTCGATTGACTTGTTTATGAATAGATGACTACATACAACTTGAACATATGTGACCACAAACATATTCCTTTCTTTAGGATCTTTATGTTTATACTGTGATTCTGAAATCACCAGGTATGCCCCAAAGAGAGGATACTGAGAGAAATATCAAGAGATCAATTTAAATATGGCTATAATCACTAAGGTGATAGAAAAAAAAACTTATGTAGATACGTAATATAGCATGTTCATACACACATATCTGAAATTGGGACTCAAACCATGTACCTGACACCAAAGTAGGATCCATAGCTTCAGAAAAGTCACTTCCCTCGTCAAAAACCGAGAGAGAGAGAAGAGATAACTACTCTATCTGATATGCCAAATATGAAAACCTAATCACGACGGGAAAGCCGAGGCTCTTATCAAATGAGAGTGTGGACCTCTCATAACAGGCATCTGGCCGAGGCCCAAATTCCATCATGCACTATCAATACGTAAGTTACGTATTAATTGGTCAAAATGCTATGGGTATTAGTCATTACATAATATAATAATATTACATAATTGATATTATTTAATAATCCAATAACAAATCTTAATAATTGATTAATACTAATTCACAAAATTAAAATACAACATTCTCCCACTTGGATAGCATTAGTCAATTATTAGGAATAAGGATTATTATAACTATGATAAAATATCAATTATGACCAAAGCACATAACAACCAATAATAAAATATATATATATAAAGCCTTCAACGTGCAGAACATCTTATCCAATAGGAAAAAAAAATGTCATACACATCAACAAGCTCATATTTCATGTAAAGAGATTATGAATAGAGAACCGCATATGAATAGGAACAAAACATTTTTCAAACAAACGGGTCCAAGATTCATGTCCGACAAAGATCTCGACAAGCCAGAGGTAATGACGATATTATTGACATGTCATTTAATACATACCTCAATCAACCATCAAAAAAAAAATTTAATACATACCTCAAACAATTACAAAGCAAATAAATGCATAAATTCAGACTCCCACTAACCCAAAATATCAAAAGACTTAACCAAACCCATATGAGTTACATGACGTTGATAAACTCCTATAGGTAAGCCTTTGGTTGGATCTCGCTAACATATGTCTACAGAAAGATATTCAATCCAGTCTCAAATTCTCGAACTTTCTCCGATAAACAGTATTTTATATCAAAGTGCTGAATAGTGGAAGGTACTTCGTTGTTTTTAGAGAAATGTACGTGTTCGTATTGTCACAATATAACAAGTGGCTTGGATATGTTTCAACAATATGAAAGCCAAAAATCACTTTTAGCCATGGCTTGACAAGTAGCCTCACAATGCGACACATACTGCCCATAGTCGAGGTAGCCGTAAGTGTTTGTTTAACACTTTTCAAGAAACAAATTCCTCCATCATAAAAATAAAACCGTAAGTAGATTTTCTGATCGGCAACATACGAAATCGAATCGACAGCTGACCCCAAGTTGATCGACTTTTATAGGTCAACATATAGTCCTTGATACCTGCAAGTACCTCGCGACCTTTTCACCCGCTTCCAATGATTCAAAACCTCAGATTGCTCAAGTATCTCCCTAAAGCATCAACAACAAAAGCAATATCGACGAGTACAACTTCTCGAAAGCATACATCAGTCGCCAACGACGTGAAGGTTACAGCATTATCGGGCCTCTAGAATGCTGTCACTCACTTCTCCATGAAGTATTTCATAACCATGAGGCACACCTATCTCAGTGATCCCATTTTTCCGAGAAGCCTTATCAAGCACAAAAGATTGACCGTCAGCCAGGCTCTACCTCTCCTCAAAGCCAAATCCATGTTGGTGATAGCCAACATAGATCCGCAGACCTCTTTCCCCAACCCTCACACTGGTCCCATTCGCAGTTTTGACAGGTCAATTGCATAGGCAAACAGAGGTTGGCACCCGTAGTAGAGAGGAAACATTTTAATATGCATGTAACATAATATTACCATGCAAATACAAATAAATTCCTTACTTACAGCCAAACATGTTTATTAAATTGTTTCTTATTTATCATGATCCCGCCTAAGGGTCATTAATCACAATAAAAAGAAATATAAGTATACAATGTACATGATCTCATGTCACCAAAATTTAATACCGATAGGTACTAAAACATAATTTGACATAAGTTTAGAACAAATAGTGCACTGTATTAATAATAAATTACACTAATAAATAACATACCGATAAGGTATAATTATTTTTAGTGCAAACATTCATATGAATTCAATTAAAATTCTAAAAGAAATTTAAATTATTTAATTCTCTTACAAATGTTTTGTACAATTATGCTCATTTATAGGCAAGATCATACTATGCAAATAATATCATAGTTGTCGGTATAGATCAATATACAATTGCATAATCCACAAAATACATCAATTTAACTAAAAAAATAAATATTTGGGCCTTAAAACCGAGAGTACAACAATCTAACCTCGATTTCATCTCCTTGCCCGCTCCTGCAGAATTTGTCGCCACCTCTTTCAAAACCCGGTTTCTGAACTCCTCATTTCTCCACCATTTTCGACGATATGATTTAAGGTTTAAATTTACGAAATATCACCCAGAATGTGTAGATCAAAGGAAAAACAACGAGGGTTTCGGCCATGTCCACGGTAAGGTTTCGGACACCTCCTTTTTTTTCTTTTTTTTTTTTTTAGCAATGGACTAAAATAGGTCATAACCAACAATATATCCCCCAAACCTTTGATTCCGTAACATATCCAAAATAGAGACTCATATACGAGATTAACAAACCCTAAAAGTGAAAATTTCACATAAACAAGTAAATCTCAATCACCAATTATTAGGTTCATATTGCATGAACAACCATAATTCGCTATCCGACGGCTCGATACCCAATTGATAGAAAAAACTTATGTAGATACGAAAGAACATAAAGAGCATGTTCATACACACATATCTCAAATCAGACTCAAACCACAGACAGACCAAAAGAGAGATCCATAGCTTTCTCCAGAAGCCAACGCCATTAAAACTCGGGAGAGTACATTTACTACTTCTATCCGACATGCCAATGCCAAACCCTAATCTCTCGTCGGAAGGGAAATCGCAGCGGCTCATCGGATTTATAGTGACTCTCATAAATAGGTACTCATGGATAGTCCAGCCCATCATAGACTATCACGTTTCACATGTATTAATTGGTCAAGTGTTATATCGCCATATAATATAATAATAATACATAATTGATATTATTTAATAATCCAATAAAACAAATCTTAATAATTGATTAATACTAATCCACAAATACAAACATAAGCAGCATATGATTTTACTAAAGCTAAGTTTTTAGTTTTATGTTACTATCTTCTATGGTATTGATGTGACAAAAATTAATTCTGCTTCACAAATTTTAATCTCCAATATATCAATTGGTCCTGAATTAATAATTGCCTGATAGCTCAATGGCAGTTTGGAACCAATCAAAATTTCTTGTTTACTATTTTTTATAATGTATAAATCCTGTTCTTAGTCCTTTAATTTGAAATTTATATCTGCACGCCAATTGTGATGGTTGAATTCTTTTATTCATGTCTAATAGTCCACTCTTTAGCATTTTTGAAAGTTCATAAAGGTGATTTTTTTTCTTGATTTTAAAAATAATTTTGGTGGAGGTACCTGATCAAGTTCCAAGTTCTGTTGGTTTGAGACATGTTTTGAAGTTTGGAACCGAAGGACCAGAATGGTTTCGTTTTTTCTATGCCTTATTTTCTGCGATATATGGTATTTTCATTTGAACGAATTGATGGTTGCACACTTTTTTTTTTTTTTTAAATAACAAGTGAAATAACTATATCAAAAGGGTGTCATTTCTCAGGCACAAGTAATGAACCTAAGCAGGTTGACTCTAGTCATTGCTTGTAACTTCTCATTAATGCATAACCTTTTTCATTGTCTGTGATTCTGCTATAATATTCGAAGATTTTGAAGCCACAAAACCTTTTCTTGCCTTTTCTGATTATAAATGTTCGAGATTTCTCTTAAATTAAGTTTGATAGAGAGTTCTAACTCCTAATTTGTAACCAAGCAATTATCCAAAAATTTCTTCCTCACTCATGTAATGGCTTGGGGATTAACTGCTAGGAAATAATAACACAACTAATTCTTTGTGTGTCACTGTGAGGAAATTTCCCACTCCTACGGATTAGACTATAATATTGGTAGTGACGTCAACTCTAATTGTTTAATTTTAGATTAGAAGCTGTGAATATTGGGCTGGGTGTTAAAATTATTTACTTTAGGGGGAAATAGAAAATAATTTTTACCATAAAAGTTAAAACCATAGGGGGCTCTGCAGAACCTTACTCTGGAGTGAAAATTATGAAATTATTTAATACCTATTTGAGAACTGAGATCTTCATGTACCGAAGCTGACTTGATCATTGGACTTGGTAAGGGGTCATTTTTTGGATTTCTGCCTGTTCTTCTTAAGCACTCTGCTAACTATTTTCATACAGGAGCAAGGAGATGTTCTTCAAGCAATATGGACAATATAACATCCACAAGACTATGAGACGATATATTCTGCCGTGTTTATCTTCGGCACTGGTTAGTGTTAAATTATCCTTGAATGTTGCTTACCAATATGGCATTGCTTGAGGAATTTGGGAATGTTTCTGGTGATATAATTTTGTTTGTAATGTCCATCATGCCTATCTCATGTGCATGTAATGCTCAACGCTTTCAAAACGCAAAGCATCATACGGAATTTTTTGTTCAAATAATACATTTTGAAAAAATAAATATATATCAATCCAATACGTTTTTTTAAAATAATGTCCAAACTAGTGCTTTAAATCATAGTTAATGACTACGGTTTTAACTTCAAGCTTAAAACCGTAGTCAACAACTATGGTTTTAACTTAAAAAAATTTAAATCCGTAGTCACACTAGTTTGACGACGACACACTAGTTTGGACATTTTTTTCAAAAAAGTATTACATTGGTATTTTTTTTTTTTTCAAAATGTATTATTCTAGGACAAAACTCGAGAGGAGAGGGTCTCGGGTTCAAGTCCTAATAAAAACAGTTTACTATATTACAACTAAAGTGTTTAACTATCGGAAAAAAAAGAAGAAAATTTTGTTTAGATTACACTAACTTATGTAAGTGAACCGTGCAAAATACCCTGTAGTTTGTTGGGTGCAAAGAGTCTGAGCGATGTAGCATACAACAACTTCCTCGATCACACTTTCCTTGCAGACCGCAAAACAACCATCAGAGAATACTTAGCCACAACAGGTTCAGGCATCATGGAAGAGGAGCCTCCGGAATCCGTCAAGGCCCGTTATGGTGGTTGATATGAACAGGTCCACATAGCAAAGCCAAATTTGGTAGCTCAAATAAGGGTTTTTTTGTCTTCCCATCATCGAACATACGTAGGTGAGATGGTTGAGATCTTTCTTAGTTTAATCAGTGGTCTTGAGTTTGAGGCCTAAGAATGCAACTATGTTTTCAAGCAGAGAGCTTTATCTTCTAAATTCTCCCACTTGTACGGATTAGTCTATGCTTAGGTACAGATGACTTAAAGGTTTCTTCCATGTGCACTGACCCCGCTCAAGAAAAATAAGGTTTTTTTTTGTATTGGGAACCTTGCGATTGTGTAGGCTAATACCGAGGAGGGTCAAAGGAGGAAATGTGTGAAAGTCGCCCTCACCCTCTTTTTTTCTCCTTCAATTTGTTTAATCACCATATTAGATATTTAAATTGTGAAACTTATATTGAATTCTAATAGTCTACGTTCTTTTGCTTATTATCTTATTCATTTTGTACTTCATTGTATTTTGTTTTGTCACAAATATGTCCTCAGTGTGACTTGAACCTTAGACATCTCTCATCTCTATGTCAGTATGAGCTTTTAATCACTGGAAGTTGTTCTATCGACAAGTTAATGAAACATGTAACTTGCTTTACCCTTAAATTCTATAATTATTTTAAAAACGGGATAAAATTTTTCAAGATTCAAAAATCATTTGTGTCATCATTGGCCTGGTTAGATTGATTTGGAGCGAAAACGCTTGGTTTGTAAGACAATGAAATGTAATGTAACCCATCATGTCTAGCTCAAGTAGTAGAATATTCACTGTTTCAAACAGGTATAAGGCATAGAGAGGATCCCAGGTTTGAATTCCAATGGTAACACCACCACATCGAAACCAAAATATATAAAAACAATGAAATGCATAAAGATAAAGAGAAGTCAAGAAAACGATATTTCCGCTTTTAACATGATTGAGTGGAGGTTATTACATAAGAGCATCCCAGTGGGCTCAACAAATAGCTATTTTTAGCTATTTTGTCGTATCAATTAAAAAACTAGGTCTAATCCGCTACCCCACTCCGTGATTTTGCCTCCTCTACCTTCTCCCTCAACAATGTAAGCCGCTTCGCTCGCCAGACTCCTCCAAAACTTTCGCCAACGCCTTCTCTAGATTCACCGATCCAATGACACCTGGCAACCGCCACAAAACCCAAAGATCAAGACTTCGATTGTTGATCGAGCCGAGGAGTGAATCGCCGGGAGATGGCTGACAAAATGACGGCAATCGTGATGGTGTCCGACTCCACGGCTGCAAAACGTCTACAACATCCTCAATCCTTCTCCGTCTTCCTCTCTCTTCTCGCTTACATCAACAACCGTAATTCCCATCTGCATTCAAACTTGTTCTTCACAAAGGTTTTTTTTTCTTTTTTGGTCCTTCTCTATTTTATTTTATTTTCCTTTTTTTGGTTTCCCCATCTTTAATATTTTCATCTTTTTAACTCTGTATTTGTGTTTCTGATCGCTTTATTTCGCGTCATTTCCAATAGTTCATAAAGCTCAGAATTGATCGCTTCATCAAAATGGCAATGACCCATGAAGCTAAGTGTTCCAATGCATGCTTAAGTAGTTTTGTAATTTGTCGATGCTCACGTGGAAACTTTCCGGTTCTAATTTTGTTTTATATCTTGATGGCAAATTGGTCGATCCCTGGCCAGGGTGTCTAGCGTAAAACCCCAAATCGGGGCGTTGAAAACGTGAATTCATGAAATTCGTGTTGCCCCGTGATTTTGATTTCATTGTTTCTTGCGCAAACGGACAGTTGTTTTATCCATGAATGATTCGCACTGTGCATAGAAATGAATAACTATTGTCGCTTAAATTCGCTTTTGTCTGGGTGAGAAAAAGAATAGCCTACTATGCCAAGATAGATCTTTTTCCCGGTAAGAGTAATACTAATTATCTGTCCATCTTTTTAGTTTTGTTGTTCGCCTAAAATTAAGAGCTTCTCATCCAACCTCCCTAGTTGCGTATATTCTGTCTTTAGGATGATGAATTGCTTACATGTCAGGCTCGCATAAAGGATATTTAGTTGTTGGATTCGTAATTGTGCATAGAAATGACTAACTATGTCGCAATTGTTAGGTGAGAAAATGAATGGCCCAACTATGCCGAGATAGATCTTTTTCCCATAAGAGCGATACTAATTAGTTTTGTTGTTCACTTCAAAACAGAAGAGCTTCAGATCATGTTTTGCATCCAACTCCTGGGTTAGGATATTTGGTTCTTAGATGATGAATTGCTTACATGTTGTGCCTGCATAAAGGCTTTTTAGTTGTTGGCTTCTTTCTTTCTCTCTTTCTTTCTTTGATGTGAAAATAAAATCTTCAATGCAAGGAAAAATAGGAATTATTAAGAGAGGGATGTGTGGTTTGAGTTTGGGTTGATGCCGCACCTTTATTTAGTTTCTTGATAGGCATATTGATTTCTTAATTAGCTTATATCCCGAAAGGTAATAAATAACTTTTTTTACCGAATTACAACTACTGCACTAAGCTTGTGCGAAATGTTTTATTTATTAGGAAAGATGATTATTATTATTTCCATTATTTTCTATTTTTCTAATTACAAAATAAAGATTTGAAGTGTATGAACCTTTTACGGTTCTTATTAGTGATATTATCTTGATCCCATTTTTCATCATTACTTTAAATTCTTTTTTCCCCCAAATTTAATTTACTATCTCCAAAAATTTAATAGTAAAATCTCGCAAAGTCGCAGAAATTATGGTTTTTGCTTGGGGAGAAACTAGCTCTACCAAAAGGGAAGAGATTTTATCTCAGGTTATATTTGGAATGTTCAATAAAAGATTTTAATTCGGGTCGTGGTTCATACGCTTATTATATTGTAATTTTTTTGTATTTGAGATAAATTTAGTAATGCTATTGGCTATTGCATCATATTAAGTTGTTTATCGTGATTTTTTTGTATTTAAGATAATTTTTATAGTAATACTGTTATGAAAACTCCATGTTGTTCACCTTTAAGCCCACATTAGGTAACTTGATTCAGGATTATTACTTTAAGCCCCCTAGTTGGATTTGGTGTCAATTCTTTCTATGCACGATATAGATATTACTTTTATGTAGTTAACCTTTATGCACCTTTTTTTTCATCAACAATGTATTTTGATGGATGAAACATGGATATTACATTACCAATCTATTGAATAAGGGAACAAACGAGGTGAGCTTACACTCAATCAAGAGAACAAATAAGTCGCGCCACCAATATCACCTCAAATAATCAACCACCAAAAAGTTTCGAGGCGGCAACTTTTCAATCGAGGAGGACCTTAGTCTTAATCTCGGGTTGGCCGACATAGTGTATGTCGTGCACTTAATGAGCAAAATCTAAAAGGTATTGGCAAAGGGCCTGGGGAGTATTTCAACAACACAAACCCGAGTCGATTGTAATCAAATCAAGTTTCTTTGATGAATCGCCAGTCTACAATCCAACTAGCCACCAATAAATTTGCGGTTGTTTCACCAAATTGAAAGGTTGAATCAAAGTGGACTCAACGAGAAGACAAGGTATGAAACAGATTTTAATTACAAGTGTGAAAATATTATTATGATACATGGGCCATTATTATACAATTTCTTTTATGAACGAGCATTACTGCATACCCTTTTCAGTCCGTGATGCGAAGAAAGTGTACAAGGAACTTCATAAATCCTCTTCCATTTGAACATTGTTGGAATGAGTTACTGTGATAACCCAAAATGGATGGAGGATTCACCCAAGAAACAAAAACAAAAAGTGGTGCAACCCCTAGTTCTAATCCTTCAACACTGTAACCTAAAACATAGAAGAAGATACTGGGGCTCGAGAGCAATTAAAGGAAGGTTGCGAAAGAGCTTAGGCAAGAAAGTCAAAGAGCAAACTCTCAAGACACAACAAGCTCAACCTATTTCATGAAATTGTTCAAAGAATGAAGGAGGAGAAAAAGAAGATGGCGGAGAAGGAAGTCACTTACATGGAAAATGGTGGTTGCCGAACAAGAGAAGTTAGCTGTTGAACAAGAGAAGGTGGTTATTGAACAAGAGAAGGTACAACTCAGCAAAATGAAGAAGGAACAAAATAATGTTGATAGATACGAGCAAGTCATGCCTCGATCTGCCGAATATTTTGCCGCCTGCATGGAAATCGCACAAAGAAAATGTAGTTTTTCCTTATTCATCGACTAGCAACTATGTTATTGATCTAGATGGAATCAATGACTAATTATTCGTTTTATTTTTTTTATTTGATCGCTTTTGTTTGAGTGCAATGACCTTTGATTTATTAGTTTATGTTATTGATTTAAAAGGGATGACTATTATGATGCAAACTTGGAATTAAATTACATCAAAGAATTTAATAAAGAAAGAAAATTACGCACTCAAAAAGCAAGCCTAACTTGGAATTAAAGATCATAATAGTTCAAATTCTACATTAAGTTTTTCATAGCATATTATCGTTTAAAACATTCCGATATATCTGATGTGATTTAAATAATATGAGACACGAGTGTCTCCTGCTCAATACAATGCCGAGTGTGAATAAACTGGCAGCTTATGAACCCGTTCCGATATCAATGTAGGAGTAGGAATTCCATCCATGCATCATAATTAAAGTCCATTTCATTATTGTCCTCTCATCTCGACAATCATGTTATGCAATATTATGACGCTTCATAATATTCTTACACTTCAAGCTCTTAAACGCAGTCCACAAACTATAAGAATCGCGCCGAAAGATCAAAAGCTCTTTAACATCCTTCTCGTCGACTCTTTGAGCCTGCGCAAAATGTATTTGCTTATCGCTTCGACATGAAACTGTTTTGACAAACGTGGGCCCACTTTTGATATATACCAGCAAGCAAGATAATATCCCATAGTATAATCAAGTTTCCATTGACTGTGAGTAATTAACCAAAGGAGCCCTACTCTTCGAAAGAAGAGTAAAACAAGAACGTTTCTAGCACATTTATATCATCATGGGATCCGTAACCCAAAAAGGCATGCCAAATCCATAGGATCATAAGTGAAGCCATCGCCTCTAAAAATAATCGCTTGCTCGTTTAACATGACCAGAGCACATACCTTTCCATGCTTGCTGACAATTCTTCCATCTCCAATGCACGCAATAATGCTACCTAGCACGCCGCTTAAACCCACGTCACCATTGTTAATAATCTAGCAATGTCTCGTGACTGCTTGCGACCCGAGTACTCATCGTATCAAATTGCTACTATGGTCGATACAAATCTTGCGTGATTTCATGGCAGTGGCGCGATCCTCAAGATAATCATCAACAACATCTCATTTTAACCCATAGGCAAGCATTCTTATAGCGCGCCATCTTTTATGAGACAAAACCAAATGTTTCCAATAAAGATCATTTTTCGACAAAGTATGGACTGGCAACTCATGCTGGATAGAATACGAACGAAAAGTGATCGATTCATTCAAACTTCCTTCAAATAAATTCTGGGGGACAGGTAGCGATGAAGGTAAAATAATCGCGATGTGTTTCTCTCACGCCCTTCAACTCGACGCAAAAATAATGTAATGACCTCAATAGAACCACGCGTATCGCGAAACTATTCTCGCATTGAGTTTCTCCATTGCCATAGCAGCAACCGCTAACATCTCCAACTCATCATCGGAGTCAGAATCACTAAGAATAATCTTCCATTTACCATCATAAGCCATAACAAAGAAATATGAGTTCAATATGACAATGAGAAGAGGGAGGTCTTATTTATACATTTTAAAAATATGACCATGGTGTACCATGGCTTGTAAATATGACCGTTGTAAATATAGCTGCTTGTAAATATGACCGTTGAAAATTTAAAGATTAAAATTTGATGACGTGGGTACTGGCACGCCATCATTATGACGCTTACGTGTTATGCAATGTGACATTTTTTAATTATATTATTGAAAGTTAGTTAAAGTTAGTTGAAGTTATAATCTATTTTGTCGAACGTGCTAAAGTAATCTAAAAGTTGCTAAATTTAAAAGGTGCGAATTGAATATTTAAATATATTTTAAGTAGTTATTTTATTGGTCGCTATACTCTAAGATGTTTATTTTTTTTGAGATGTCTAAGAATCCCCATTTGTTGTTTGTAATATTTCCTCTTCCCTTTTTTTTTTTTTTTTGAAAGTCCCTTTCCTTCTGTTGAGAACCAAAAAAAGAAAAAAAAACGCCATTGGCCATCCGACTGCAACTCATATAAAGAATGTTTGTGAGTTCATTTAATAATTTGTAATTATCAAAACGCCCTTTCGGATTAAATGTCCTTATTAATTTAATTTATTTTTCATTTTTATATATTATGTTATAGTATTATATTTTTATAAGAATTCCATGATAAGTTCTCCCAAATGCCCATCACTTTATTACTTGAGCAAGGTCTCAAAGACTGTTAGATAATTTAGTTATAAAGTGAAGTATGAGATAAAATGTCAATGACAGATTTAACTTTTAAAGATATTCTTGTCCGAATGAGTGACATTTTCCAGTTTTGTCATAAAATAATACATTTTTAAAAAGAAAAAGAAAACCAATCTTATACATTTTCAAGTCAATTAACAAAATTTAAAACCTAGTAACCAATTATGGTTTTGAAGAGGACACACAAGTTTGGATATTTTTTTTAAAAACATGTTAGATTATATTTAAAAGAAATGTATTATTTTGAGATAAGACTACACATTTTTTATGTTATTTTTGTAAGAGTGAATTATTTTTTGAAAGCTAATCTTTTTTAATACAATTAAAAGTAATCTTATAAAACTCTAACCCCTCCATATCCTTAAACGTTATGTGCATTAAAATAAGAGGCAATAGGTGGTGTTTGTTTTTTTACTTAATACCGAATATAATTTTTTTTAGTTTAATGCTAAATAGTATTTAATAGTGGCGGAGCCAGACTTCTACTTTAGTGGGGTAACTTATAATAATAAATAAAATAATATTTAATAAACTATAAATACAAAAAAAGTCATATTAATTGATAACATTGTAATCGAACACATATTACAACGGTTCTCGAAGCGTTTTCATATTTTGAAAGTGTTGCATAATAGTTTCATTGTCAATGATATCAAATATATATTTTTCTATATACACAAGCAAAGCTCGTCATTCATCCATTGATCTCCCATCCGAGCTAAGCAGCTTGATTTTTCACAATATTCATAGCGTAAAATGTTCTCTACATTTGCGTGAGCAAATGCGTAGACCAAAGCCAATGTAACAAGCAAATAAACAAATCTGGCATATAACAAGCCTTTTGTCTTAACCATCTTTTGTGCAAGATCACTAATTCATTTCAACTCAAAAAATTCACTACTAGAGTGCATATCAATGATGTATATCTCAAGTTGATCATTAAGGATCATCAACTCTATTGGAGAAAAATTTTGTGGATAAAATTAGGCAAATCGGAGTAACTTTTGCTTGTCGAAGGCAATAAATGAATCACAAGGATTTAGACAAGCCACACAAAGAAGCAACTTAGTGTTTACCTTAGTGAAACGATTATTAAGCTCTTGAAGTTGCATATCTATAACTACATAAAACAACTCTACTTGATAATGATGCAAATTTGTAATTTCATGAGCTTTACGTCGTGGTCTCCCTCGAGTTAGAAATGTATCATTCATGCTTGAAATATCAATGTTATGTCTTTCACAAAAATAAGAAACTTGATCAAGTAAGGAACTCCAACCATTGTCTCTCATCATTTGAAATTGTTGCTCAGACACTTTAACCAAAGTCATGGCATTAACAATGTTTCGATCCTTCCTCTCAGAATGCTTGCGGATAATTCATTTGTGATTCCCATTATAGTTCTCATCAAATGTAAACTAAAGACAAAGTTGAATGATTGCATTGATTCACTACAAGTTAGCTAAGCCTACATTCGCTTCAAATTTGAACCATCCTCTACACAATCTCAAGTACTTCAATCACGTATGAGAACATGTTAATCAATCCGAGTAAAGTACCGTATAATGTAACTCAACGGTATCACAAGCATGTTTAAGAGGTTTCTGCTTTAATCTTGTCTAACAGAAAGTCTACCATGTTTGAGAGATTCACTAACTACTACAAATCGCTTATCACGAAGGATATCACGACGCTTGATGAAGCACCAACAACATTAACCACATTAGTAACCACACTTAATGTGAGAAACAATTTGAATATGATTTTTCACACAAACACAGCCTAATCAAGCTGATGAGCAAAACAATGGACATAAAAGGCAATATTCATTCTCTTTCGTAATAAGTGTCTTAAGACCATCAACTCCCTCGCATATTACTCGCTCCCATCATAACCCTCGTTCACGCAACCTAGACATACTTTAATCCATGCTCAGAAAAGAACCATCAATAGCGCTCTTGAGTGAAACAAGAAGGGTACAAGCAACATGATCAATACCAATAAAACGCTCAATTACATGCCCTTTTTCATCCACATATCGTAATACAACAACCATTTGCTATTTTCCTGAGAGATCACGAGATTCATCAACTAAAATAGAGAAAATTGCATTTCCAAGATCTTTAACAATAACATTTAGCCGCCTTAATCGCAATAGTTATAACAATGTCTTTATGAATTTCAAAGTCAGAATTTCAAATTTTCAAGAGCATTTTTTAAAGTAACCGCTTTAATATCCTGATTATGATCTGCAAGAAATCTTATAAGCTCAAGAAAGTTTCCTTGATTGCTAGAATTTTCATATTCATCGTGACCACGAAATGCAATGTCTTGTCTTATAAGAAATCGAACACAATCAACAAATGCATTCAAACGAATTCGATACTCACTTCTCGAACTCATTTGATCGCTGATAGAATGGTTTCGGCGTGTTGCTTTTGATTCAATAAGACTTCACATTTTCTCCAATCTTGATTATGAGCACTAAAGGAGCCACCAACATGAATATTGAATCTTTCTTTTTTCTTCCAATTTGAGAACCCCTCACTAACAAAGGAATCAACACCTGCTTGTTTTCCAATATCCGGTTTGAAAAGATAGCAACACAAGCAAAATGCAGCATCTTTCGCTATACTATACTCTAACCAATTAGCATATTCCATAAACCAAGAAGGATTGAATCTTCGTGATAATTCTCCAAATTTCTTAGAGGGAAAGCATGATTTTAGCTCGACATGGATCCTTTTGTAAATATGCTATTCGAATCCTGATCTCTAATGTTAGAACGATAATCTAAAATCCTAATTCATAAACTGTGGTCCGGCAGGAAAGATCATCTAAGTTGATTTCTGCCATTCTTTTTCAAATCTTTAATAATTCCTACATTTAATTCAAATTCTAATTTTCTTTAAAAGTATTTCTTCATACTTGTTTTACATTTTAATTTGTTATTATTATTAATAGCCAATGTGGTTCATAACAATTCAATATCTACATAAAAGTTACCTAATAGGAATTCATAAACAAAGATATTTATAACATTCAAAGTTCAAAACAATAATATATTTAATAAACATTTTATACAATGCTTCCAAATGCAATAATATTTTTATATTTATCATTATATTATAAAATTAAATAAATTAAGTACATGATATATCATATAAGTATAAATAAAAATAAAAGTTAATACAAATTCCTATAAATACATGTTTCATTATACAACAAACTCTATATAGAGTATTAATCCAATAAAAATATAAAATATCAACTTAATCATAGATATATATTCCAACTTCCACAAACAAAGTTTCATAATCATATTATCAACTTAATAAAAATATAAAATATAAATCATCAACAAAAATATATTTAATTCCAATTTCTACATAAATTCTCATGATATTAATTTTAAATGAACAAAAATATAAAGTACCAATATAAAATTTAAAATATTCATCAATCATCATCACAGCATATTCACAGAAATATTAATAAATTATATATTATCATCATAACATGAATGTTTAACAACACAACATTGATTCATAAACCCATTATATAAAAGATTATTAGCAAATATCAATAATAATTCTAAAAAATGAACAAAACATAGATTCATCATGTATTTATATAAACATTTCAATAAAATTTAAGAAATATAAAAATAAAAACTTACAAACAAATTTCTTCTTCTTTCTCTTCTTTCTTTTCTTCTCTTTTCTTGGTTTTTCTTCTCATTCCCATTTTCCCCCCCTTAAAATTGATCTTAAATATGATTTGACATTAGGTGCGGAGTGCTAAGAATTTTGACAAATTTTTTTTTTAGTTACATTTAATAGATATATATTATTGTCTTAATTTTAATCAAAAGATGTCTCACCCTAGTGGTTAAGCCTAATTCAAGAAAGTTCAAATTGTACATGTGGTCCATGATTCAAATGTTTTCTTGAGAATAAATTGGGCGACGAAATCCCATATAATTTTTGGTGCCATAATTCTTTAAATTTATTTTCTTAAGCGAGTGCTATGGCTTTCCCCATCAGCCATATAGCCAGAAGCTCGATCTCAAAGCTTTGTACAAGCAGATGACTTTATAAATTCTAAATAAAAGTACTTTAATAACCCGCTCGGAAACAATTTCAACTTAAGAGACATTGATTCGGTCCCTGAGCCACCCGCCTTTCCAATGCGTATTTCTTTCTCGACTTTCTTTTTAATCTTCTTTTATATAGTTATTTTTTAATTAATTGTTTCAGATATATATTATATTAATATTTAATTTATAAAGCCTTATTATTTTATTTTCCTCAAATATATTTGTTTTTGTTTATTTAATTAAATTGCTGTTGATATATATATATATATATATATATATATATATATATATATATATATATATATATATATATATATATATATATATATATATATATATATATATATAATTTAATTTATTTTACTTAATATGTGAACTATCACCCACCCTTAATTTAATAAAATCCTAAATTTAAAAAAATTGTCTTCTATATTTTCATTTCTCACTTTTAAGTATCAAAATTTCAAAATTCAAATTCCAAATTTTTATTTTCAAAATTCAAATTCTTCAATTTTAAAATTCAAGTCCTCCAAATCTCAAATTTCAAATTTTCAAGAGGTCTAAAAAAAATAGAACAAAATGTGTTATTTCGGCTTCCTTATTGTTTTTAAACATAAAATAATTTTAAAAATCGACACCAAACAGTTTTATAAGACACCAGAATACATAAAATGACAAAATATGTTTTGTCCAAAAAATTAGTTATTCTTTAAGAAAATCATAGGAATTGCTAGATTACAAAATTTAGATTATTTAGGAAATAAAAGAAAACGATTATGTAAATTTTAATTATGTTATTAAGAAGTGCGAAAGCTATCCTTATACTCAGAATTTCTATGAGACCAGTTCTTAATTACTTCCCTTTCAGTGTATTTAGAATTAAAAAAGGAAATGGATATTTTCCCTGGGAACAAACACTAGCAGTTAGGATACTAATTAATCTACTTTTGTTCATATATTGGGAGCAGGCACCCCATTTGATGGTCAAACATTGTGGAATGGTGACTCACCGAGAAGTTGTGTTATCCGAAGTCTCAGAAAACAAATTCAAAGATGTTGAAAAATTACTCTATATCTGGCCGGCAGCTTTATTGTTTTTCTTTTTTTCTGATTAAACAAGTTGAAGCTTTTTCTACACTAAATATAGGCTGCAACGACTCCGACATGGTTGAAAAAGAATGGCAATAGAGACAGATCCCATAACCTACTTGAAGGGGCGGAGTTGATGTGGGCTCAATGGGGGCAACTTTTTTACTTTTTTTATTAAAATGACAGCTTCCCCTCACTGACTTTTTTATTCAAATGACAGTTTGCTCCACTGAAAAAAAAAAAAAAAAAAAAATCGTGTTCAATACGTGAACAATACGCTCACTCGTAGCGCGACCGCAGAGCAGGAGATTTAACTCGCCAAAGCCGGGTACCGGGCCCGGCGCTATGGCCGAGTGGCGAGATACTCGAGCCGATCCGACTCCGTAGCGTGACTGCGGCAGAGGTATCGAACTCACAAAGTGAGCCGCTAGGGCTCTAGGCGTCATTGCGGGCCGGTGGCGATATACTGAAATGATCCGACTCGTAGCGTGACTCGCGCGCAGTGTACGAAATCGCCAAAGTGAGCCGCGACGCGCCGCGGGCCGAGCGGCGACATAACTGGAAATTCGATCCGATCTGTAGCGCGGATTCGGCGCAAAGTAGACGAACTCAAAGTGAGTCGCTCTGCCACGCAATGAACGCAGATATAAGAGCGAGCCGATTCGACTGGTCAGTCAGGATCATACAGCAGACGAACTCGCCAAAGCGAACCGGGCTCGAACGCAAGCGCCGAGCTGGCCGATACAACCAGCCGATCCGACTCCTCGTGCAGCCGCGGACCTGCTCGCAGACGACCACAAGCCTCAGGGTCGGGTTCTGCCCCACGATGGGCTTATGTTGTTACAAGGTCATCCCATCTACGAAATGACGCCACTATCGACACGCGCATCCTCACACGCGACGACAAATCTCCAAAAGAGCTTCTTTCCTCGTAAAGAACCGATTTCAGGATTGAAACTCGCCACTTCGCTGCCTCTCACGACCCTTTCAGAGCCACAGAGGAGTGCCACCTTCAAAGCTCACCAAGACGCAGCAACTTATTCCAAACTTAGCAATACCCTATCTCCCGCCCGACGATCCAAAGCCTTCGCACTGCACCCCCACGTTTCCTCGTTCCGCTCAACGCACCCCAACACGCCCACCCCAATTCCAATTGGAAAAGGCATCATCACTCATATTTGGGAGTCGTGGCACCCCATTTGTCGGCCAACGTCAGGGGATGGTGACTTCACCGAGAAGTTGTAGTTATCCAAGTCTCGTAAAACAAATTCGAGATGTTGAAAAATTAATTTATATCCGCTCTAGCAGCCTTTATTGTTTTTTTTTTTTTTTTTTCCGATTAAACTGAAGCTGGTGCTTCTTTTTCTACACTCAATATAAAGCCGTGACCACTCCGACATGGTTGAAAAAGAATGGCAATGTGAGATTGCATCCCATAACCTATCAAGTGGGTGGAGTTTATGTGGGCTCACAACTTTTTTTTACTTTTTTTATTAAATGACAAATTTCCTAACCGACTTTTTTTATTCAAATGATGGCTCCACTCAAAAAAAAAAAAAAAAAATCGTGTTCAATACGTGTTGAATCACGACTATAGGTACAATTTTAACTAGATTTGAAGCTAAACACTATACCGAGATCTCTTTGATTAAAATTAAGATAAAATATAATATATATCTATTAAATATAACTTTAAAAAATTGTCACTATTAACATAAATTCCTAGGTCAGATGACTCAGAATGGTCGAGCTGGCTAATGTGAGTTGTCGAGCTCCGGCTTGGCCGATTACCAGTCGAACTCGATTCCTGTGTCAAGGTGATCTGCGGCGCAGTAGACTAACCCGGCCAAAGTGAGCCTGGCCGGGCTCCGTGGAGCCGTGGCCGAGCCGCGACATAAATGAGCCGATTCGACCCGTAGTGACTCGTGGCAAGAAGAATAACTCGCCAAAGTGAGCCGCTGGCCCGAGCGCCGGCCGAAAGTGACGATATAGCCCGAAATATCCGACTCAGCCAGGTGACTAAGGCAGAGTGCATTTAACTCGCCAAAGTGAGTCGGGTCGGGCGCCGTGGCCGAAAGTGGCGATATAACCCGAGCCATCCGTACCACGTAGCGCGACTCGCGGCTGGAAAAGACACTCGCCAAAGCCAGCCACGCCCGCGCCAGGGTCGAGTGGCGTATATAAATGAGCCAGATCCGACTGTAACGCGATCGCGCGTAGCATTTAACTCGCAGCGAGCCGCCCGGCGCCGTGGGTCGGAGCCGGGCGAGATACCGAAGCACCCGACTCCAGTAGCCGCGGACTACGCGCAGAGCAGCCGAACTAGCCGCGGAGCTGGCTCCGCGCCGGCCGAGTGGCTGGAGGAGAGCCGAGTCCCACCTGCCAGTCAGGACTCAAGGCCGAGTAGACGAACTCGCCGCGGAGCCGGGATGGCCCGGCGCCGCTGCCGAGCGCCACGATATACTCGAAATATCTCGACTCCTCAGTAAGCAGGGACTCGTGCAAAGTGTATCGACCGGGTCAAAGTTCTGCGGGTCGTGGGTTCGCCCCACGCTGCCATATAAATACAATATCCCATCTTGAAAGGTACGCCACTATCGATACGTATGATCCACACGCGACGCACAGCCTCCAAGCGCCCCCCTCTTTTTCCTCGGTAAAGAACCCACTTGCATCTTGAGCGCCACCCGCGAAGCCCTTGCCGACCCCTTCTTTCTTGTTCGCAGGAGTGCCACCTTCAAAGCCCGTGCAGACCAAAGATTGCAACATCCTATTCCGTACCAGCAATACCCTATCTCCGTACCGACGATCCAAAGCCTTCACTACCACAAAGAAGCTCGTTCCACTAACTAATTTAACACGCCCACCCCAATTTCAAATAAAAAGGCATCATCACCATATATCGGGAGTCGGGTGGCACCCTATCTGTTTACCAACGCTAGGATGGTGACTCACCGTTAGTTGTGTTATCCCAAGTCTCGTAAAACAAATTCTGAGATGTTGAAAATTAATTTACATCCGCCTAAATTTTATCGCTTTCTTTTTTCCCCGATTAAATCAAGTCAAGCTTTTTCTACACTCAATATAGGCTGCACCACTCGACATGGTTGAAAAAGAATGGCACAGAGACAACTTCCATAACCTACTCAAGGGGTGGAGTTTATGTGGGCTCAGTGGGGGCAACTTTTTTACTCTTTTTTTTTTTTTATTAAATGACAAATTTTCCCTAACTCCGACTTTTTTTATTCAAATGATAGTTTGCTCCACAAAAAAAAATCGTGTTCAATACGTGTTGAATCATGGACCATAGGTACAATTTTAACTTTTTGGATTTAGGCTTAAACACTATACCGAGATCTCTTTTGATTAAAATTAAGATAAAATATAATATATATCTATTAAATATAACTTAAAAAAAAATTGTCACCACAACATAAATTCCTAGGCTGTATGACCTAGGTAGAATGGTTGAGCTCGTCAATGTGAGTCGCTGGAGTTCGTCATGATTTGCCTCGAGTCGAACTGGGACTCCTGTCAAGGTGATTCCTGCGGCAGAGTAGACGAATCCCGCTAAAGGAAATATTGGGCCCGGAGCCAGGTCGAGCGGGCGATATAAATTCGAAATGACCACTCCTCGCACGCGACCGCAAGATACGGACCTCGCCAGTGAGCCGTCATTCGAAGCGCCGTGGGCCGGAAAGGACGAGAGCAAATTGAGCCGATCCGACTCCTCAGTTGTGTGACTACAAGCAGAGTAGACGAACTCGTCAAAGTGAGTCATTGGCTCCGGCGCCAAGGCCGTTTCGCGATATACTCGAATTGATTCACCAAGGTAGCTGACTCATACCGAGCAGATTTAACTCACAAAGTGAGATGCTGCCCACGCCAGGCCGAAATGGCTGGCGAGTAATGGTACCGACCGACTCTCAGTAAATAAGGACTCGCAGAGTAGAAGAACCCGCCAGCGAGCCGGCCTGGGCCCAGCCGTACGAGCAACGATATACCAGCCAATCTGACACCCTAAGTACGCGACCACGGCAGAGCACGAACTCACAAAGTGAGTCATTGGCCCGGACGTGGCCGAGGGCGTATATAGCATGAGTCGATCCGACTCACGTGTCAGCACTACAATAAAGAGGCGAACTCGGTCAAAGTGAGCCATTGGCTCCGGGCACTGTGAGTCGAGTGGCGAGATGGGGCCTGAGCTGATCCGGCTCTCAGGTAGCGTGGACTCGTGGCGCAGTGACGACCAAGCCCTTGGTCGTGGTTCGCCCCACGGCTGGCCCATATAAATACAAGGTCATCCCATCGGTAAAAGGTACGCCACTACTGATACGCATCCTCACACGCGACGCATTAGCCCCGCGCCTCTTTTCCTTTAAAGAAATCGACTTTAGTATCTGAAAGCCGCCACTTCGCGCAAGCCCTTGCCACCCTTCTTTCTTGCTTTTGGCAGAGGAGTGCCACTTCAAAGCCTGTACCAAAGATGCAATGATCCTATTCCTAGTGACCGCCCATTCCTACCAACGATCCAAAGCCTTCGCATCACCCCACAAAGCTTCCGTTCCTACTTCAATCCACCCCACGCCCGTACCCCAATTCCACGGAAAAGGCATCACGTCATATATTTGGGAGTCGTGGCACCCCATTTGCTCACAAATGCCATGGGACGGGTGACTCACCGAGAAGCTTGTTATCCGGGCGTTAGAAACAAATTCAGATGTTGAAAATTACTCTCTATATCCGGCCTAAGAGCGATTGTTTTTTTTTCGACAAACAAGTTGGAAGCTTTTCTACACCTAACATAGCCGCAACGACCCGACATGGTTGAAAAAAGAATACACAGAGACAGATCCTATAACCTACTAAGGGTGGAGTTTATGCGGCTCATGAATAACTTTTTTACTTTTTTATTGAAAATGACAAATTCTTCCCTAACTTACTTTTTATTCAAATGATGTCATTCCACCGAAAAAAAAAAAAAAATCGTGTTCACGTCAATCATGAATCATGTGTACAATTTCACTTTTGGATTTAGGTTAAAACACTATACCGAGATCTCTTTTGATTAAATTAAGATAAAATATAATATATATCGGTTAAATATAACTTAAAAAAATTAATGATTAACATAATTTTAGGTCAGATGACCTAGGTAGAATGGTCAGCCCGCCAATGTGAGTCGCCGGTCTGGCCGCTGATTTTGCCTCGAAGTCGCAACCGACTCACGTTGCGCGGACCCGTGCGTGGCACTAACTTGTCGTGCTGAGTTGTCGGGCTCGTGAGCCGCGGGCCGGCGGCGACATAGCCCGAAATGATTCGACCGCCGTGGAAGCGGACTCGCGTATAGACAATCGCCAAAGTGAGCCGTCAGTCTGAGCCGCCGGCCAGGATTACAGGCCCGAGTCGGATCCGACCTCTCGTGTTTTGTGACCGCGCAGTAGCATTTAACTCGGGGCTGTGCGAGTCAGCCGGGTTCGAAGCGCCGTTTATGCGCGAGAGCAAATGAGCTAATATCCACTTCGCGCAAGGATCTGGCACGAGTGTATCAACTGGCCAAAGTGAGATGCCGGGCTCCTGGGCGCCGCGGGCCGGTGCGGCGATATAAATGAAATGATTCACTCGTAGCGGACTCGCCGCAGAGAAGAATCCATTGAAGCGAGTCACGCCCAGGCGCTGTATTGAGCGACATAAATTGTTTTCGATCCATTCCTCGCAATGCGGACTCTACGCAGAGCAGTAGACGAACTCGCTGGGGTGAGTCGGGTCGTGACGCCGTGGCCGAAAGGGCGATATAGCATGAGCCGACTCACTCGCCGTCAGACCTGCGTTTAGCAAAGGAACCGGCCAAAGCGGAGTCGCTCGGCACGTACTGAAAAATATACCGTAGCCGACCGACTGTGTACTGCGGACTGCGGCAGTGTATCGAATTCGTCAAAGTTCTTGTGGTCGTGGGTTCGGGCCCCACGGTGGGCGCCATATAAATACAAGGTCATCCCATCGGTAAAAGGTACGCCACTACTGATACGCATCCTCACACGCGACGTGACAAACTCCGCGCCTCTTTTCCCTCTAAAGAAACCGATTCAGACGGAGTTTCGCCACCCGGCGGCTCCCGCGCCGACCTGCTTTGCAGGAGTGCCACCTTCAAAGCCCGCACCAAAGATTGCAGCGATCCTATTCCGTACCTAGCAACCGTCCCATCTCCTACCAACGATCCAAAGCCTTCTGCATCACCACACTGTTCCTACCAATCCCAACACGCCCACCCCAATTCCGCTGGAAAGGCATCATCATTCATATACTGGGGGAGCCGGGTGGCACCCCATTCGTTTGGCCAAACGCTGCGGGATGGTGACTCACCGAGAATCAGGTTATCCGAAGTGTTAGAAAACAAATTCTGAGATGTTGAAAAATTACCTATATCCGCCTACAGCCTTATCGCTTTTCTTCGATTAAACAAGTCAGTTTTTCACACTCAATATAGGTCAACGACTCGACATAGTTGAAAAGAATGGCAATAGAGACAGATCCCATAACCTACTTGAAGGGGTGGAGTTTATGTGGGCTCAGTGGGGGCAACTTTTTTACTTTTTTTTATTAAAATGACAGCTTCCCCTAACTTACTTTTTTTTATTCAAATGACAGTTTGCTCCACTGAAAAAAAAAAAAAAAAATCGTGTTCAATACGTGTTGAATCATGGACCATAGGTACAATTTTAACTTTTTGGATTTAGGCTTAAACACTATACCAAGATCTCTTTTGATTAAAATTAAGATAAAATATAATATATATCTATTAAATATAATCCTAAAAAAATTGTCACTAATAACATAAATTCCTAGTCAGATGACCTAGGTAGAATGGCTGAGCTCAATGTGAGTTGTCAGTTCACGCTTGATTTGCCCGAGTCGAACCGACTCTCGTGTCATGCGCACCAGGCAGAGTGTGACGAACCCACAGTGCTGGAAATTATTGCCTGTGAGCCGGCCGAGTGGCGATATACCGAAATGACTGAACCGTGCAGCGTTGACTCGCAGTAGACGCACCGCCAAAGTGAGCCGCCGGTCTTCGAAAGGCCAGGTCGAAAGTGGACGACATATACCGAAATGATCCGACTTCGTGTTTTAGACCTCGCAGAGTAGACGAACCTGGCCAAAGTGAGCCGCCGGGCTCCGGCCACGTCGAGCGGTGATAAATGAGCTTAACTGACTCAGTAAATACGATTCGCTTCCGAGTAGACGAACCGCCAAAGTGAGATGCCGGGCTCCGGCGCCAGGGCCAGTGGCGACATAGCCCTCGAAAATGACCGACTCCCCGTGTAGCGTGACCTCGCGCAAAGTGTAAGAACTCGCCTCAGTGAGCTGCTCGGGCTCGGCGCCAGGGCCGAGTGGCGATATACCGAGCTAACTGACCCTCGTAGCGCGGACCTGCTACAGAGCAGATTTAACTCGTCAAAGCCGAGCCGGGCTCCGGCGCCGCGGGTCGAGTGGCGATATAGCACGAGCTGATCTGACTGCCGTCATGCGGACTGCTACCGAGCAGACGAACTCGGGCTAAAGTGAGTCATTGGCCCGCGCCTGTGGGCCGAGGGCGATATAAATGAGCCGGATCCGACTGTGCAATGCGGACTGCAGGCAGTGACGACCCACAGCTCAAGGTCAGGCTCGCCCCACTCTGGTGGCTGCCATATAAATGAGCAAAAATATCCCATCTAGCTGAAAAGCAAAAGACACCATCATCGATACGCATCCTCACACGCGACATTCGCCTCCAAGCACTTCTTTTTCCTCAAAGAAACCGACTTTAGGGTATCGGAAATGCCACGCGGCCCCTCGCCGACCCCTTCTTCTTTGTTTTGCAGGAGGCCACCTTCAAAGCCTCGCACTCAAGATTGCAACGATCCTATTCCAAACAAAGAATACCCTATCTCCTACTCGATGATTCAAAGCCTTCACTGTACCCTACGCCAGCCTCTCGGGTTCACCAACGACCCTAACACGCCCAATCCACCTAATCAGTGCCGCATCATCAATTCATATATCGGGGAGCAGGCACCCCATTTGTCGGTCAAACATTGTGGAATGGTGACTCACCGAGAAGTTGTGTTATCCTCAAGTCTCGTAAAACAAATTCAAGATGTTGAAAATTACTCTATATCTGGCTACGGACAGCTTTATTGTTTTTTTTTTTCTGATTAAACAAGTTGAAGCTTTTTCTTACACTCAATATAGGCCGCAAACGACCTGACATGGCTGAAAAGAATGGCAATAGAGACAGATCCCATAACCTACTTCATAGATATTGTAACTTAGTTGGAAATGATCCTTTGAAAGATCATAAATAGGATTGATTAGAGCATAGCGGATAATTTTTTTTAATTGGGAGTGCAGAATGAAGACCTGTGGTATTTACAAATTGGTGATTTAATTAAAAAATCTTTTCACACGTGAATTTCGAAAATCTAACCCATATTTTGATAAAAATACCTTTATGATTTTCTTATATATACATAAAAAGAGAAAGGGTAATTTGCTTAAATTAAGGATTTTCAAGAAAAAATATAAGAAGATTAGGATTTTACAAATTTTGTTTATTTGATGTCTTTAACTAAATATTTCTTTACCAATTAGCAAATTGCCAAGGACTCGAAACATCACTGGGAGGACACTAAATATTTCTGCTCCTGATTTTTGAAAACAGGTCCCAATAAAACATTTTTTCCATAGTAATGCAGATATATGTTTCCGACGGGGATTAACACAACCAAAAAATTAATGCGGATTAAAACAGTACAACACACGAAGGTTTCACACCCAGGAAACTCTTATTTTAAAGCCGAGACTAGCAACTTTGGCCATATGGAAAAGACAAAAAAAAAAGGTCTTCACACTGACTGGTGCTATGAAGACAGCAGCAGACTTAAACTGACCAATATTATCTCAAGCATCAGCAACTCGATTAATTAAAAAGCACCAGGATTGGCGATGAAGTGAGCTTCAATAGCCTTGAACAATGCGATGCCTTCCTCTTTGACGCCATTAGCATGCTCTGTGCAGTCCTCATCGCCCTTGGTGTGGTACTTGATTTTGTTCTTGTAGATAAATCCTCCGTTTGGAGAAGCCGACACTGTCAGTTCATGAGAAATCGATTCAATGTAACCACATAAAATGTCTCCGTCGATCACTGTGTAGCTGATTGAGTGGTTTTCTATGTCAACCGCATCAATCCTGTGTGTCGTGAACTTGAATTTGTGCCCTGCGCAAATATTAGTTTTTGTCAAGAGGCAAGATATTTATATATTGAACCGAAATCCCAAACGGTCACTCGTTCGAGTCCCTAAAAGCTAGCCCAAATATCCATAATTATAGAAAAAGAAAAAAAAAATAATTATTAGAATTAAACCAGGAACTAACCTTCACTGAAGTGGTTTGATGGTTCCGGGACTCCATCGTCTTGGAATGACTTCCCACACACTTCACAACGTGAGGCACGACCAGGGGAATGAAGGTGTCGTGTTCAAGAACGGAGACCTGAACATCTTGGCCGGAGTGAAACTGAATGTGCGGATCTCATGCTCGGAAGCAGGTAACAATCTAAGATATTAGAGATTGAAATGAAAAAAGAGGGAGACGAGAGGAAGATTGATTTGGGATATTGGAGAGAGTACTGGTTTGATGGAGGTGAGGAGAAGGAGAAGTAGGGGTGGTATTTATAGATGGATTGGAGTAAGGTTGGTGTTTCCTGTTCTCAAAGAGGAAGTTGCCATCTGAGGAAGGTTCAATGTAATTGCGGTTCACATTTTTTTGAATAAATAAGTACTATGACCTCATGCTGAAATGAGATAGAGTTCATTTCAAGCGGTGGTCTTAACTCCTCCGTTATCTATATCACCCACAATGTTTATTCCACTTAAAAAAAAAAAGAAAGAAAACGCGATATTATTCAACGCTTTAAAATCTGACCTACTGATTAATCGAAAATTATCGATTCACTCGCTCAATCGGCCGACCGATTGTCGAACCTGGTGATCAGGTGCCTCAGCCCCTGTCCCGGCCCCCAATTCAGAAACAAGACAACTAAAGGCTAATTAACCAACATCCTACTTCCCGCCCCGTGGAGCCCCTCAAATTTAGGAGCCAACTTAGGAGCCCGGATCTAGATAGATACCCTCCCCTAGCCGGGAAGGGGTTGACATTCCTCGGAGGCCATATCCCGAAGAGGCTTTATTTAACAAAGACACCAGATAGACCCGGGAGAGCATACCCTTCCATGCCTCACACCAAGGTGGACAAGCGTCTCGGGCCTCGATTCTAAAAATACTACCTAGTGAAGAGCTAGTCTCCACGCGCGATATATGTGTCACTTTCTCCCTCCGATTGTCTCTTTACAAGGAAGAACTAGTCTCCGCATGCGAGATATGCGCCACCTTCCCCTTTCGATTTGGGAGGAGATTACCCACTTCGCATGCGGATCCCCTTCCCTCTCTCGATAAGCGAGGCGCTCTCGTAGTGTCATGCAGTTTTCTGTGACTAAAACATCTCAAATTTGAAAAGAAATTGA